>JASDQU010436761.1:9687-22438 GCA_032191745.1 Picea mariana
TTGAGCTACTCTAGACACACAAAAAAATTTCCTACCATTTAATTAATGAATATGCCCTGCATATGAACACATGCATTTCTAAGAGCATATACTCTTCAAGAAAAACTATAACAATAATACCATAATAGAAATAACACAACATTCATAACAAACACATAAAATAAAGTTATATTTTAATTAAATCATTGAGATGTAGATCTTACTGAGCCATAGATTTTGTTGTTCATAAATTCTCAACAATGGGTCACCCCCAAGTTGGGGCTATGACTCCACCAGGGCTAAGGATTCCTAAGCTAGACTAAGGTGTCACATGAAACACAATAAAGATCAGGTTAAGGTGCCAAATCTAGCAACAATTCCCATCTCACAATCTCTCATTCCCCATAGCTTGTCCCACCCCAGAAAGTGTAACCCTTCTCTACTCAACAATCCTTCAACTATCCCACTTCCCTTCCAGGGCTTCAGCAATAGGTCGACCAGGAAATCTCAGAAGTCCATAGCACCTGGAACATAAGGTTGCTCAAAGGGTTCAACACTCACCAGCCCAACACACGGGAAAACTATCCCTAACAATTCTCTCACCCAAGGAGAATGCTTCACAAGCCTAAGAACCTGCTACTACTTTAGCCCAAAATCACCAAGGTTTACAAGGTAACAATTAGCTTCCCATGTTTCTCAGCAAAGGTACACATGATGGAATGATGGATTCAATGATGGATTGAATGATGAATTACACTAATTCTCAACAATATATTTGCATTATCTCAACTTGACATGTGCCATCTTATGAACTACCTTTGACCGCACTTGGTGATTATTTCCCAACCTTTATGAACTTGGGATAAAATTATATCAAATGTCTTTTAATTTTAAGGAACAATATCATAATATTCCCTTTCCTTAAGCACCTTGACTTAGTTCTTCTTCTTAAACCATTAGACCCCTTTCCCTCTCGTGGAGTCATATCCCACCATACTCTTTTTCTTTGATTTGGTTTGCAATGGTAATGTATTTTATTAATAAATCCAAGTGTGATTACATATTACATTTCTTAGGCTTGATGACATTTCATCTCATAGGATCTCTAGACTAATCACACAAGCATTTTTTCCTTAAAACATCTCAGCTCACCAGCTTCTAAAACATATGTACATTTACAATTGGGGTTTGTCCTAGGGGTATTACATTACCCTCCCCTCAGTGCATTTTGTACACATGTACAAGCAAAATTCTTCAAAAAGCTCTAGAATAATGTGAATACTCTTCCCACATGGTATCCTCATGCTCCCACATTGCATATTTAGGACCATAATAGGTCTAGTAGACCTTTACCAACCCTATTGCTTGATTCTGGAGCATCTTGAACTTCCTATCCAATATGCACACCGACTTATATCGAAATTCTCCTTCTTTCTCCACCTGAATCACACTCTAATAAATTACATGATTAGAATTAGGAACATACTTTTTAAGTAAAGAAACATGAAATGCATTATATATGCACATGGATGAAGGTAGTGCAAACATGTATGCAACAAAACCAATCCTTTCCAAGATCTCAAATGGTCCACACTATCTTCCTGCTATCTTTGGGAAGATCCCCAATTTAAGTGAACTCTCCTTAGCTTTCAATTTCAAGAATAGATGCTTTCCTACTCTAAATTCTCTATGCATTTTCTTTTTTTTCATAAGTTTTCTTCCTATCCTATAGAACCTTTAAATTATGCTTTATTTTCACCATCTATTCTTTCATTTCTCTGAGTAACTCTAGCCCAACCATTGCTCTCTTTGTTGGGTTATCCCAGCTCACTAACGTGTTGAAATTTATACCATATAATGCTTCAAATGGGATCATCTTTAAATATGTCTAAAACCCATTATTATAAGAAAACTCAACTAAATGTAGATAATATTCTCATTTTGATGGTTTATCCATCACATACATTTGTAGGATCTCCTCAATTACTTGATTGACCCCTTCTATTTTAGCATATTATTCTGGGTGATATGCCATGCTAAAGTTCATATTTGTCCCAATTCCTTTGAATAATCCCTCCTAAAATTTTGATGCGAACTTGGGATCTCTATCAGAAACAATTGTCTTAGGCAAACCGTGTAGTCTGAAAATCTCTCTGATATTAAACTCTGCAATGTTGTCTTCCTTTTGATTTATCTTCACTAGAAAAAAATGAGCAACTTTGGTTAACTTATCCACCACCACCATGATGCAATCATGCTACTTCATTGTTTTTCACAGCTTGGTGATAAAATAAATTGCCACAACTTCCCATTTCCACCTAGGAATGGGAAAAGGTTGTAGAAATCAAGATGAATATTTGTGTTCAACATTGACCTTCTAGCATCATAGACATATGGAAATATACTCAACCACTTCTTTCTTCATACTAGGCCAAAAATAATGGCTCTTTACAGTTGCAATGGTTTTTTGGTAACCTAGGTGCCTATCATAAGACACATTATGCATGTCTCTTAGCACCATATTTTTCATCTCCTGGGATTTAGGAACATATACTTTGTCATTTTACATGAGGATTGCATCCTCTTTTCTCATAATCTTTAATTTCCAGCTGGAAATTACCTTTTTGTAATATTTCTTTTGTCTCCATAAAATATTGATATAATTTTGTATCTTCCAAAATTCTATATTTCAAATTTGATTTGTACATGATAATGGTTGTAGCATTCATTTCATGCTGAGTGCATCATCCACCTTGTTCTCCTTTCCTTTGATACGCTTTATATCAAAGTCATACTCACTAAGGAATTCCAACCATCTAATTTTCCTAGAGTTCAAAGTTGGTTGTTCAAAAAAATATTTTAGACTACTATGGTCTATCCTCAACTCAAATATATTTCCCATAAGATATTGCCTCCACATATTCAAGTATGAACCATGGTTCCCAATTCTAAATCATGAGTGGCATAGTGTCTCTCATGTTCTTTCCACTTCCTTGACTCATAACATATCACATGCTCATTTTGGCTAAGAAATATCCCAAACCCTTGCTTGAAAGAGTGATTTCACACAATGAAGTCTTCATTTGGATAAAAAATACTCAATATTGGTGCACTTGTCAATAAATTATTTAAGTGTTTAAACCTTTTCTCACATTTAGAGGTTCACTCGAACTTCACATACTTCTTTTGCAAATTAGTGATTGGATGTGCAATCCTTGAAAATCCTTCAATAAATATTCTATAATAACTTGCAAATCCCATGTATGATCTCACCAAAGAGACATTATTTTGTGTTATCCATCCTTCAATGGTTGTTATCTTCTCAGGATCCACTGTTACCCCTGCCTCAGAAATAATATGGCCCAAATAATGTATCCACATATGATAGAATGAACACTTGCTTTACTTTGCATCCAAATGATGCTCCCTTAATACTTATAGAACCATCCTCAAGTTTTTCTCGTGAGCTTATTTAGACTTAGAGTATAAAAGTATATGATCATAAAAGAAGACAATGACAAACTTATCCAAGTAATTTCTAAAAATTCCATTCTTCAAACACTTGAAGACAATTGGTGCATTTGACAACCCAAATGGCACCACTGTAAACTCATAATGGTCATACCTTGTTCTAAATGTTTTCTTGTTCATATATTCTTCTTTAATTATCACCTGATTATAGTCTGACCTAAGGTCAATCTTGGAAAATATCTTTTCATCTTTCATCTGATCAAAAAGATCATCTATCTTTGGAAAAGGATACTCGTTCTTCACAGTCACCTTATTTAGTTTCCTGAAATCAATGCATAACCTCAAGGTTCCATCCTTCTTCTTCACAAAAAACACTAGGGCACTCCAAGGTAACACAGTTGGGCATATACACCCCTTCTTCAAAATCTCTTCAAGCTACATTTGCAATTCCTTCGACTCTTGAGTACTCATCCTATAAGGATTATTGGACACTAGGGTATCTCTAGGCATCAAGTTAATAGTGCTAATAGTGCTAATCGATTCTAGTAGTACTGATAATTTCATTCACTGTAAATTATCCAAAGCTCTCAATTTCTTTATATATATAGCACCATAGTTTCAAGTAATCATTGCAAATGGAGGAACTATCAATTGATCAAAAACATTCCATAAGATCAATATTACTATGGGGGAATATGTAATTAATATTCCAATGAATTATATACCCATGGGTGGTGTTGATGTCATACTAGGGGTCCAATGGTTAGAGTCATTGGGAACAATGGATTTTAATTTTCAAGAAATTTTCATGAAATTTTCATAGGAAAGAAAGGAATTTGAGATAATGGGTATAACAGGGAAACCCAATAAGGTGTTAAGCTCTAATGGCATGATGAAATTATTGAAAATGGGGCATCAAAGTGTAATTGTACAACTATGCTCACTAGATGTTCAAGAATCTAAGCCATCTATTCCCCTATATCCTTGAGGGATCATTGATAAATATTCCAAAGTATTTGAAGATATTCCTAGAGGTCTTCTACCCACTCATGATCATGATCATGATATTCACTTAATTCCGAGGAGTGGTCCTCCTAACACCAGGTCTTACAAATACCCTTATGCCCAGAAGAGTGAAATTGACCATGTGGTTGAAGAAATGTTAGAGGATGGAATTATTAGACCTATACAAAGTTCTTACTCTGCACCAATGGTAATGGTACTCAAGAAAGAGGGCTCATGGTGTATATTTCCATATTATAGATATTTCAACAAGATCACCATTAAAGATAAGTTTCCCATTCCTATCATTGATGAATTGTTAGATGAACTACATGGAATAATCTACTTCACAAAGTTGGATCTTTGTTCAAGGTATCATCAAATTAGAAAGAAGGAAGAAGTTGTGCCAAAAACAACATTAAAATCTCATGAAGGACACTATGAATTTTTCATCATGCATTTTGGCCTTATGAATGCACCTTCTACATTCCAAGGGTTGATGAATTCCATTTTGAATCCCTTCCTTCAAAAATTTGTGTTAGTGTTTTTGTTGATATACTAATATATAGAAAGTCTTGGGAAGATCATGTTCGACATGTTGAAAGGGTGCTACAGCTACTAAAGGACGAACAACTATATGTCAAATCTTCCAAATGTTTATTTGGGGTGAAGGAGGTAGAGTATTTGGGTGATATTGTATCTCATGAAGGTTTCAAGGTATAACCTAACAAGATTAAAGCCATGATGTATTGATCGATTCATAAAACATTGAAGAATCTTAGATGATATTTTGGTTTCAAAGGTTACTACCACAAGTTTGTTACGAACTATGGAAGAATAGAAACACCTTTAACTCCAATAAATAAGAAGGATGCATTCTTATGGAATCCAGAGGCAACTCAAGATTTTGAACAACTTAAAGAGGCATTGTGAAAAACTCCTGTCTTGACAACACCAGACTTAAAAGAAATCTTTATTGTGGAATGTGATGCTTCTGGAAGTGGCATTGGTGCTATTATAATGCAAGAAAGAAGGGCCCCTTCTTTTGAAAGTTGGCCACTCAAGGGAAAGGAATTACATAAACCCATTTATGAGAAGGAAATGATGGAAATACTACATGCATTGAAGCAATGGTGCCCTTACCTAATAGGCAGGCACTTCAAGTTCAAAAGAGATCATGATAGTCTTAAATTCTTCTTGGAACAAAGACTATCTTAAGAAGAGAAACAAAAATTGTTGACTAAGATGTTGGGTTATGACTTTGAAATCATCTACAAAAAAGAGAAGAAAAATGTTGTGGCAAATGCACTCTCAAGAAAGGATGAAGATGTTTAGTCATTTCTTTGTTCTATCTCTATAATCCAACCTGATTGGATATCAGAAGCAAGGGATGAATGGAAGAATGACGAAGAAGTGTGTACTCTCATTCAAAGGTTGTATCATGATTCTAGTGAATCTGATACATTTAGATGGAAAAATGATTCACTATGGTACATAGATTGCTTATATTTATGTAAGAACTTCCAACTCAAACAAAAGGTACTTTCAGAATTGTACACCTCTCTGGTAGGAGGGCACTCAATATTTTTGAAAACATAGCACAGGGTCAAGCAGGAATTTTTTTTAGATAGCCTTAGAACTGATGTTCAATGTTTTTTGGCAGAAAGTTTGGTTTGCAAAAAAAATAAGGTGGGAACAATTAAGACCCTGAGTCTTTTACAACCATTAGTCATTTCAAGTCAGTGTTGGGAGGGGTTTCCATGGATTTCATCGTAAGATTACCGAAGTTTGAAGGAAGGAGTGTCATCATGGTTATTGTTGATAGAATTACCAAGTACACACACTTTTTTGCACTCTCTCATCCTTTAAAATCCAATGCAGTTGCTACTGCATTCATGGAGATAGTTGAAAAGCTACATGGAATCCCAAATATTATTGTAAGTAACAAAGATCCCATCTTCACTTGACATTTTGGACATAAATATTTTCTTTTTTGGGTACTCAATTGGCTCATAGATCATCTTATCATCCTCAATGTGATGGAAAATTGATATAGTGAACAAATGTATGGAAGGCTACCTTCGTTGTTTTGTCTCTGGTAAACAAAAACAATGGTTCAAGTGGTTACCCTTGGTAGAATGGTGGTATAACACTTCCTTTCATACTGCAACAAAAATGACACCATTTATGGTGCTTTATGGATATCACCCACCGTCCATCACTTTTTCTCTAAAATAAAAATCTAAGGTTCAAGTAGTGAAAGATAACATCAAGCATCAACAACAAGTTATCCAACTCTTAAAGGACAACTTGACCATGGCACAAAATCACATGAAACAACAAGCATATTAGCATCATAGTGAAAGAAATTTTGAGGTAGGGGATTGAGTAATTTTATGACTACAACCATACAAACAGATGTCCCTCAAGCAAGATAAGAAGGATAATAAATTATCACTGAAGTACTATGTCCCTTATAAGGTGTTGCACAATATTGGTACTATGGCATACAAATTGGAGCTTCTTGCATTTTCGCAAGTACACATAGTTTTCCATGTTTCATGATTAAAGAAGGTTATAAGTGACAAGATCCTAGTTCAAACTATATTTCCAAAACTTGACTAGGAAGGAAAAACAATATTGGAGCTTGGAGCTATCACTGACACAAGAATTTTCCAGTTGAGGAATAGATCAATTTTAGAGTATCTCATTAAGTGGAAGAAACTACTTGTTGAAGATTCCACGTGGGAAGATGACTCTTTAATACAAAACCATCCATAACTACTCAAGCATTGAGGACAACACTCATCTGAAGGGGAGGGGCACGTTAAGCCCTAAATCATGGCACATTACCGCTTAATTGGGGCATCTTACATTAGTATTATTATTTTATTTATGTTGTCTTGGGTTCATTAGTTGTAATTGTACCTCCTAGTCTCCTATATATACCAAGGAGACATTTTCATTTGGAATCATGTTGTATCTATGAATTCATGTGATGTATAAGGAGGTTTCCCCCTCGAAGAGGCTTATTATATGAATTTATCTCTTTTTCAAGGCATGGATTACTTTTTGTGATGTTTTTATGCTATTTTGATATTTGGTTTGTAACATTTATGTTGGTGCAATTATATGTTCAATATATTGCAATTATTCAATATGTCAATATGGTTTCGTAATCAATAGAGTTGATGCACTATATGTGCCCATAACAGATAAATTCCTATGTCTGATAAGTATAGCCTATGTAAGAAAACACTCTAAAACCAAATACTCTATTTACACACTTTTCAAATAACACTCTCCACATAGTTCAAAAATCATAAAGAAAAACGCATAAACAAGCATATGATCTAACTTCCTTGCTCAGGTGATGAATATGTTTATTGCAGGCTCATGAAATGGAAATATGAACTTTTAGTCTGTCTCTTGGAGCAACTAAACTAACAACAATTAACACTCTGCATATTCTTAAAAGAAATCTCAATCAATCCTAGAAGAAATAACAGGTAAAGTAAGATACTCCATTACAGGTGCATGTAGCGTGAGAGATGGAGGTCTTGATTTTGTCTGTGTTTGCAAGATGTATTCTAATCACTTCTATAAGAAAATCTAAGTGTGGTGGGATAATCCATTATAGGCTCATGTAGGGTGAAAGATGGAGATCCAAATTGTCACTGGATTTTCAAAATAGAAATGAACACTAAAGAATTTAGTATAACAAATGGTTGTCTTCATACACACACACAAAGATAACAAGTAATTACTCATAAATCATTGCACTCAAAAATCTCACATTAAACACAAATATCTCACTCACTCATAATTATTACACATCTATATTGTATGCTATCAAGTGTATCAATGAAACATAATATTAATAAAGTTAGATGCTATGATTAAACACAAAATTATTATATCCACACATAGAAAACCAGAATTATATTCATAACTAAATACAAATAAGATGACCTTGATTGGGTTGATGGGCCCTTGCCGTACCAATATGGAATCTCTTAAAAGAAACTTATAGAAGGGAATATTTTAACACACACATAGAATCCATGAACTGCAATTTATTTCATTACTTCAAAAAACAAAGGTACAATCAACAGTCTTCAAGAATCAATATTACAACATAAAAGTGCTTAATTATATCTATTTGTATCTATCATGTACAAGGATCTTTCTTTAAAGAGAAACGGTCATTACAATCAAAGTATGGAGATGACATCAAATGTCTTCACAAATATTACAATTGGTTGATGTATCGTTTTTCAAGGGAATGATTTCATCCTCATGACACGAAGTGCATGAGTGATGAAATGTATCGTGGTTTTCAACGAACAAAGAATGTTCGAGCCAAAAAATTCCTTGGATCCATCGAGAACAACCTCATTCAAACACACAAACCTGCAAATGAAGAACGAGTACCTGATGCACACAGCTGGAGAAAAAGACTGGTACCAGACGCACATAGTCACATAAATTGGTATCGAACGCACAAATTCATATAAATAAGTATTGGAATAACATAGGGATATGTATCATATGAGCACATAAATAGGTATCAGACGAACTCATCATTGGTACTGGACAATCGTGAAGATAGGTACCAGACGAGCGCAAAAATAGGTACCGGACGAGCTAAGTACCAGATGAACGTTGAAATAGGTACCAAATGAATAACAGATGTTGTCATAAGTTCTTCTTGGATCATTCAAAGTAATTAGATATAATTAAACATAAATTATTCAATCCCAATCATTAATAAATATCATAAATCATAATTAAACATAAGTTACCTCATATGTACACAATAATGGCTAAAAGACATGTATGTTGAGGAAAATAGAAAAATAGTGCATATGTGTGAGGAAACATTTGTCAAGATATGGGACAAGATAAGGAAATTGGAGGTAACAAAAATGAGGCTCAACAATTTACACCTTCATGAAATACAATATGACCCAAATATTTCACTTCTTGAACCCCAAAGGAAGACTTGGCAGGATTTGCATAAAGTTGTTGTTCTTCCAAAAGTTGTAATATTTCGTCAACATGTTGTATTTTCTCTTCCAAATATTTGTTGTATATTAGTATGACATCAAAAAATACCAAGACAAATTTTCTAAGGAATGGTTTGAAAATAATCATCAAGATTTGAAATGTTGAAGGTGCATTAGTAATCCCAAATGGAATTACCAAAAACTCATGCTGACCTTCATGTTCTAAAATTTGTTTTGAGAATGTATTCCTGTCACATTCTAATTTGATTATATCCCGAACGAATATCTAGCTTAGAAAATAAAATTTCTCCATGCAATTCATATAACAATTCATCAATGACACGAATAGGAAACTTATCTTAGATGTTCATTTTGTTGATTTGTCTATAATATAGACACATATGCCATGAACCATCCCTCTTCATAACCATCACTACTGGTGAAGAAAAAGATCTTTGGTTGGTTTGAATGATTCCCACTTCTAACATTTCTTGGATCATATGCTCAATATCATTCTTATGTAGATATGGATACATGTAAAGCCTAATGTTAGATTGCACACTTCTTAGTTACAAATGAATATCATGGTCATGATATAGAGCAGGTGGAACACCCTTAGGAATCTCTCCAAATACTTTTGAATGGTTTTTTATAACTATTTGGAGATCCACTAGAGAAAAGGATATAGATGTTTGAAGGTTTGGTGACAATAATTGTGCAGTTACACCATGGTTTCCCTTTTTGAGAAAATCTTTTCATGCTATTAGAGCTTATTACATTAGAGGGTTTCCCTTGGATACCTCTAATCTCAATTTCCCTTACTTCTGAGGAAAAAATCATGAAAATATATTGAAATTATAGGGACAGACTTACCAATGATTGTAACCATTGGAACCTTAATACAACATCAACACCTCCCTCTTGGATGGAAATCACAAGAGTATCCAATACATACTCCCCCATATTGAGCTTGAAACTATGACACTTTCTAAAACAACTTATGATATATCCATCTCCAATCATTACTTGAAACTCTGGTGTTGAAAAGAGAAGGAAATTGAGATCTTTTTCTAATTTGTAATTGATAAAGTTATGGGTACTATCAGAATCAATCAACATTGTTACCTTTTTATTTTTTGTGTTTCGTTGTATCTTAAGGGTTTGTGGAGTATTGATTTCAGTCAATTCATGACAAGATACCATTGGAGTAGTCTCTTCTACATATATATCTTGTGGTGGTTCCCATTCTTTATCTTCTTCCTCTTCACAGTTAACGTAGAATAATTTATTCTCATTGCATTTGTGCCCTTTACTATACTTATTTTCACAATTGAAACATAGTGCCTTTTCTCTTATTTCATCCATTTTTTGAGGTGGCAACCTAGTTAGTTTAGGAGAGGGAACATGGTCCTCTTTATAGTTGTTAATGGCCACTCTTCTTGTAGCCATATTCGTTTTCCATTTTCCTTTCCATAATGAATCCTTGCTCTATGGATTTAGGTTCAAAGAGATGCACCTCATGTTGAATTTTCTCCATTAATGTTCTCATAAAGACATATAACAAATTATCCTCAGGAATGCTCTTTACCTGCAGACAAATCTTTTGGAATTGTCGAATGTGCTTTGTAATTGGACCTTTTTTTTTCAGAATATTTATCAATTGACTAAAGACTTTATTTCTCTTTATATCCACATAATGTGATATCATTTCAATCGTAAAAATGGACCAAGAGATAAAAAAAATTATTTTTTTCTTTCACAAATCCATTGATATCAAACAAATTGATAATTTTCTAAATACAAGGATACATTAGGTACCGTTTGTATTCTTGGTGTTTTGTGTATATAAAATAATTCCTCCATATGGAATATCCATGTTAGAGGATCTTAACCATCAAAATTACTCATATCAATCTTTGGAATGAAGTAGTTCATTGGTGCCACATTGAAACCTTTCTTCTACATTTTCATGATTTCCTTGCAATTTGATATCTCCTTTATGGATTCTATCATCTAGAGCATGGAATAGCATGGAAGATACAAAAATTTTCAATTCTAACATCATCTTTTCAATATTATTTTCCATCTCTTTCCTATTTTCATCCATCTTATTTTCCACCACATTCATATTCTTTTCCATTTCATTTATAAGGTATTCTTGTGAATGTGATAAATTCAATGTTTTCAACATACTATCACTCATTTCATCAACTTGGTTCTTTAATTTGGTTAGCCTATTTTCCAAGTCTTCACTTTCCTTTGATGCCATGTTTGATTTTTTATTAGGAGTACTAATATTATTTCTTGTAGAACATTTTTCCATGTGATATAATAATAATTATCCACTTGTTCCTCTTTCAAAAGCTTAATTTGGAGTATGTTTGGATGGGTGATTGTTGTTCTAATATATCTGTGAACTTTGAACCCTTCTAAGTCTAAAATTTTGGCTTGTAGTACGCTGATATGGTTTCTTAAACTCCTGAAAATTTCACAGTTTGAACCTTTGGTGACAAAAGGTTATAGTAAAAATACCAAAATGTCTTGTTTAAGACTAATTTTAGGATTAGTAAACAACACCAAATTCCATGAGATATATCTTACAAATTATAATTCTTCAAATTATGAAACTTTTTCCACGTATAATTTGCTATGTTTCCTTAGGATTCTGAAAATTTAAGAGTTTGAAACTTCATAGAAATTTGTTTATAGAGAAAATAAAAAGATGGTTATTTTGAGACTAAGGATTAGTCACAAACCCCAATGTCCTCAAGATACATCACCAAAAATATAATGAACCAAACCTTTAAATGTTTTCCACTTGTATTATGATACTTTTATCATCCTTCACAAAATTTCACTATTTCAAAAACTACCCATAAAAGAAGTTATAGTAAAATGTCAAAGATGACTCTTTTAAAACTAAATTCTAGGATTAGTAAAAAATCCTATCTTCCATAGGCGATATCTCCAAAAGTATAATGAATTGGAACTTGAATTTTTTACCAAAGGTACCTTGATATGTCTTATAAGTAACCTCCAATTTTTTTTTTCTGAAAGAACACACAAAACAATTTATAGCTAGAATTCTAAGATGACTCAATTGAAGAAGAAAAACCATAGGACTGATTCTTATATACCAAATGCTATGAACCATCGCCTAGAGAATGATAAAAAAATCAATGAATAACAATCCATTTCAAGAGGGAAACCTCCTTTTACAATATATTAAATGTACAAGATGAGATGAGATGATCCTAAGACTAGGTCTCCTTGATATATATATATATATA
>JASDQU010436761.1:22600-42290 GCA_032191745.1 Picea mariana
TAAGGGGTTTTATACCTGACATGGGGCCTTGTCTAGGGATTAATAAGTAGACCCCAAATTCCATTATAGTGAATGGCATAGTATTAGGGTCAAATTCTAGGAATCATGGGTAGAAAAAGTTCATTGTTTTCCCAAAAACAAAGGTGCCTTTCTATAATCAACATGATTGTAAAACATGACAATAAAAAATCCTTTTGATCATAGAGATAACTGAGAATTTTTTTTCCAATTTGAGTGAATCCACTGGTACAAATATGAACGAGGATAATACCCATTAAATATACATATGACCACATTTGAGTCCAATATTGAGTGGATTTTTTTGGCTCTTTCTTTGAGACTCCAACAAGGGCACCTTTACTAATTTCTTCGTTATATATGCACCAAGCATAAGAGGGATAGAATAAATGGGAGTGTGTACTTTGTTTTTTATTGCATCCTTACATGAAATGGTTTTGGAGGATGAAGATGCACCTTTACCTACTCCTTCACACCTGTAAAACTAGAAAAAGATTTAAATTCTTGCATATGTTGTAGTATGATAATAGATCCCAACCCTCAATTTGTTTCCTTGCAAATATAATATATTTCTTTTCCATGTGTATATTATAAATATGCTCTAGTTTGAGCTTTCTATGTATCACATAATCTCTAGAATGTCCACATAGCATCAAAGTTTTTTGTGTGGACAATTTAACCATGATTTGAAAGTGATTGTTTTCAACAGGAATTTGTTTAAACACTTTCCCTGTAATCATTTAATCAAACATTGACATAGACCATTAGATTTTAGTAGCTACAAGTGTAATGACTTGAGACTAACTTGTACAATAATTATGTCAAACACTTTGCAAGAAAACCTTTAATCAAACACTTGACAAAAAAACTTCGTTGCCATGGTATTCCTAAATACTAGGAAGAAATGATCAAATTATTCTAATAAAACATATTGGGAAGAAATTGAACAAAATAAAAATGACCAATCATCATGTGATCCTCGGTCTCTAGCTACCCTAACCCCTACATAGAGAGTTGTCACAAATTCACATTGTCAAACCCCGCCAAATGCAAGAGAGAATATAGGAAAAATTCCAAGGGAAGAGAAACACACGAGGAGGAGTGAAAAATAAGGATAGATACTTTGGCTGTAAAATATACATTCATGAGTTGTCATTGCATGTTGAAGGTTGTAACCAATCCCTACAGGTCACCAAAATACTCTCCATTCTATTGATGTACATTAACTCTACTCTAGATGTTTCCCAAAATACTTATAACTAGGTTAATTTGCATTAATTCCTTGCAACTTGCCATGATGTTTCCATTCTAGGACACCAATATTGAACAATTATAATCAACCATGCTTACTCAATTCTTGTTTGTATATACGTTGATGTCTTTGTGTGGTTCCATAATATGTCTCCAATGAAAAGAAAGCTTATTATCCAATCTTTATTTGTTATTAGAATTTCATATTACAAGCATAACACTCAAATCACTAAAATAAATTGAGAATGTAATAAAATAAGATAAAACAATAAATATCACACCATCCACATAATGAACATAMGATGTACCCTAGGAAATCAATATGGGAAAAACCAATGAGAAGGTGAGGACTATACCTTGCTCTTTTTTTTTCTAAAATATAAAATGAAAATATAAAGAATGGAGAACTCATTATGGAGTTGTGATAGATACCATATCTTGAATAGATACTACAAGGGTTTTCTACTTTTTATGTTCTTCTCATAATATCCCACTTCTTTTCTCTAGTGAACTATGGAACGAAAAATCAATACAATAGGAATGAATCCCTTTCCTTTCCTAGTGGCTCAATATTTAGCATGTCTTCATAATCATCTCAGGTTAGGGTTAGGATTTTTGCATCCTTCAACTCTCAATTAGGGTTTAGGTTTTGGAACCTTTAAAATATTCTTAAATGTCCACATATGACTAGATCCACATGTGAGTGATGAGATATAATGTGGAATTCACTCAATACTATGGTGGTAAAAACATAGGTCAACTTGCAGTGGCATAACTTCCTCATATTGACTTCTATTAAAGTGATATTCCATTGTTGGAAATCTCTCAAAGAGTAGAACAATGTCAAAGGTATGGGAATGATGTTGACGGGTCAAAATTATTGTCTAATTACCCAAATGAGCTTTGGAAGTTTCAAGACCCCAAATCAACAAAATAAGATATGACCCTAAAATGAGTCCTACAAGTCCATTATGTGGGCTCCAACCCAAGCCCCCTACTTTAGGGTACTTAGTAGTTAGGCAATGAATGTACGACGCCATTGTATTCAAACAATGAACATTAGGGGGTTAGTGGATAGTTAATCAAGGTAGAAGGGCCATTTGTATTAAATAATGCCCACTATAAGGTTTATATGTCTCATTGATGATGGTACCACAATTAGTTAAGGTTTTTCTTGTGACAAACTATTTATAGAGGTAGAAGGATATGTATTATTTTCCTAGTATTGTTATTTTATTGGAGCTCTAACTCAATTGGAGGTTTTCCCCTCAGAGAGGCATGTAAACATTGCTATTTCTTTATGTATTATCAATACAAAGATTATATTTTGGAGTTTTAATATCATTGTCTCTCCTATTTACTTTTATGTAGTTTTGTTTCTTTGGATATTGCTCATAATTCATAGTTTTAGTAGGTTAAATACACTACATCCATAGGTCCAACTTTTCCACTTAGAAAGTACCAAAAAATATTACAAATTATATAGTGTTCCATTTCAAATCAAAAGTAGGTTTTTTCATGCAACAAGTTCCCCTCTTCAAGTTGCAAACACTATGAAAATTAGTGCATTTTCTAGCTGGGAAATACTTAGTTTTCTATGATATTCTTGATAATTAGAAATCTCTAGACCAATGGAATATAGTATTCCTTCGCCAACCAACCAAAAGACAAAAAATCCCCCTATCCTTATCCCATTATGTATTTATTCTATGCACATTTTCTTGGGAAACCCAAAGGATTTCTTCTTAGCATTACCAAAATTATACGGTCCGTGAATGTAATGCAGGAGCATCTCTCCATGTCAACAATGCACTAGCCAACCAACACATTTAGCGTGCATTAATGGAGAAAGGGAGAGGCGCAACCCTCTCAATTTTAAAATTTGAAATGTAATAAATGGTTGTAAGGCTGATAAATTCCAGACCACGCCTTTGTACAGGTAGTGGTTAGGGTTTCCTTAAATGGTTACCTGTAGAAGGTCCAGGTCGTAGTCTGGCCTAGAAATTCATTTATGGAATGAAGTCATAGAGGTATGGAGCCGCTCTGTGATAGCGATAGCTCAGAGATGGTGATGAGGATAAGCTCATGGGAGTGCTCATTTTGTAGGAGGAATGTTAGGACTTGGAGTAGAGAGTTAGAGAAAGAGGAGATGTAGGTTAGAGAAATCTCAAGAGAGAGAGCTAAGACTAGTTACAGTCCAGCCTTGTAAAACATCTGTATAGATACACAGAGATTAATAGAAAATAAGTTTTTCCTGCATATGGTGTGTTTATGAGGTTATATGTTTTTATGCATCTAATGTTTTAAATGCGTAACTGGCGAAGAATTTCAAAGGTTTCAATTTCTTCTCGTCTTTGAGTTTCTGAGTGCAAGGAGTGCACATAGTCTGCAAGGTGTGCATTGACAGGGGTGAGCTAACCTCAAGAAAGATCAAGACGGATAGCGTTGAACCTTCATCAGCAGAAGTGCAAGGAGTGCACAGGAAGAAATTTTTCTCGAGTTTAGGGAAAATAGAACTACTGAAGGTTTTGTAAATCTATGCCAGGAGGGCATCAAGCATGTGCATAGAGTGCCTAGGAGGGACTCTATTTCGAGTTTTGGGGGAATAAGTGTCAAGGAGAGACACTTACAGATTTTTTGAACTCTCTAGGCTCTGCAAGGTGTGCATCGAGAAGAAGAACGCCAGGAGGGCATGAAGTATTTCTCTACAAGAAATACTTTGAATTGAGTTATTTGAAACCTCAACAGCACCAGGAGTGTGTGAGTGTGAACTTGTCTCAAGTTCTTAAGTTCAGGAGGAACAATGCCTTTGTGCACAGAGCAATATCAGAAAGGAGCAGAAGGAAGAGAAAACCTTTCAAGGTTTCTGAGTTGAAAAAGATCAGGAGGGGAAGCATTTCTATAACGCAGACAAGACCTAAAATAACTGGGTTAGCAAGAGGAAGAGTCGAAGGTCGAAACCTTCAACACTTAGAAACTATCCTAAGTTAGAGAGCAAGGGAATTTTAGAAAGGAGGAGCAACAACTGCCATTAGATCAGCTGGGAAGACGAGATTTGGACCATTAGATCAGTGTTCGGATAGGAGGAGCGCACATAAGAGATGTTCAAATCCGAGTCGTCATATCTAGAGGCATGGATCAACATCTGTTGATCTCGAGGTAAGGTGCGCATGGTTTAATTTTTCGTCATTTCACGTACTGGGAGACGTAAGAGGAGATTCTTTCGGATCTCATGCCAAGAATCACGAAAGGGAGGTTTTCGATTAGATCTTGACCATCAATTAGAATGATATCTAGACCATTGATCGTCCAAAGTTTGGACCGTCAGATCTCATGCAGAGGGTCAACAACTGCATGATCTGCGAGATCAACATGAGTCTTAGTGCTCATGCCAAGGAGGTGTTTCGGAATTTTGTTACCAGGAAATCTGAGGGAAGAGTCTTGACACTTGTTCCCCAAAGTCACAAAAGGAGATTTCACAAAGGGATCTAGACCGTCGGTCACGGAGGTTTATGAGCCGTCAAATCTGGAGCACGTGTGGTAGAGATCCGGAGGCCATCGAAATTTTCATCGCCAGAAGAACACGAATGAAGACTGGTGAAATCTTGCGAAAGGAGAGTTCGCGAAAACATCAGGGTCTTTCATCAAGGAGGAAACTTGGCGAGGGGTCAAGGTTTCGGGGAAACCCCTGAAAGGTTGTGGGCCATCGATCCAGTTAGATCATGGTCTTTTGTTCAAAGAGGAGTCTGGACCGTTGATATCTCAAGGAGGGATTTCGGTGTTTCATGGACCAGGAAAACGAGAGGGAGAATATTTCAACTCTCATACGAGAAATCATGAAAGGGTCAACACCATTGATCCAAGGGAAGGTATGGACTGTTGAGCATCCAAGGAGGAACTTCGGGGTTTCGGCAACCAGAAGATCAGGGAACATAGGCCCTCAGCTTTGCAAGTCATGAAGTCCTGAAACACATTGGGACTTAGCCCTAGGTCATGGGATAAAGGTCGCATGGTGAGAAGCAAAGTGAGGTGCTAGCCCATGGATCGACATTTCGGGATCTCGGGGTTCAATGGAGAAGGAGTCATGAGACATGAAGTCTCGACTCATGAAACCGCAAAACGATCATGGTCCTCGATCGAGGAGGACGCATGATTGTTAGATCTGGTCTAGAGAAGGATTCGGGTTTTGGGGATTTGATAAGGCAAGGAGGAGAGGCACTGCATCGCGATTCCTTGAATCGTGAAACCCGAAGTTCTCAAAAAAGTTAGCCCAAGGTTATAAATAGTGGTCATATGGGTAGAGGCTACAGAAAGAGATAGTGCTCACTAAGCTCTTTTCGGCGTTTCAGGAATTCGGGTACTGGGGTTTCAAGGAGGAAGGGTTGGACGCATTCCAATCTCGTGAAACCCAAAGCACCAAAGGGATTGGCCCCAGGTCACAGGAGAGGGGTCACATGGATGCAAGTTAAGGGAGGAGCTAGCGAGAGCTAGGCTCTATTTTCGGGTTTTAACATTTTGAAGGACAAGGAGCCGGGGAGAGCTCATATACAGAATTCCCGAAATGCAAAATACGTGTAGCCTAGAACCTTGGGTCACATCCTAGGGTCACGAGAGAGGAAGGGGCTAATAGAGAAAGGTGCCAACGCCAAACTAGGTGTTGGTTCATAATAAACAAGGGCGCCAAAAGGTGGGGCATGTGCGCAGGTTTAGCCAAGTCCTAGGTAGGGACAAAAAGGGACCTGTGGATTTGTTCAAGAGGTTCCAACAGGGAACCAGAGATCCATTTCGACTCGTAGAGGTAGAACGATCCAGTGACCAGGAGGTCATAGACCCTGCTGAGGTAGGGGGTCTGCATCAGGTGGTATCAAAGCCACTTTTTGTCTGTAGATTTCAGGCAGAGGGAGGGAGAGTGGATAAAGAACAAACTCTGATATGCACCATTAGGTGGTATCAGAGAGAGAAATTCCATTTGTAGATTTCATATGGAAGACAAGAGGAAGACAGAGTGTTGATACTCTGTGGTGATTGTTTGCATGTGTGCAACAGTCAATAGACAACATGGTGAGCTGTAAAAGGAGATGGAGATGCTCTTGGACGTAGAGTGATCCATAGGCTTTCCAGGAGGGCAGGTGGAAGATGGAGATGGATATTGAAGGCTGTGAGCGTGGTGGAAGGGGAGACCCCCAGCATAAAAGCAAAGAAGAAATTGATGAGTAACTTGCTGAGATAAGAGCGAGAATAGAATAGCTGACATTGAAAATGCAGTAGGAGGCAAAGGTACAATGGAGGTAAGAATGGCCTCTGAACAAGAAAACCAAATGGCCTGTTCGAAAGTTGCTAGCCAAAAAACAACAACAAGAGTTGAAGAAGTGGTTGAGGTATGTTGAAAACCTCAGTGACACAAAAGAAGAACTAGTTTTCATCTGTGAGCCAAAAATTGGAGAAACCCTCGATGATGAGGAAGGGAGATCAGTTTCAGATCTCATAAACTATCGGGAGGGCATAAGTGAACTTTCAAATTGCCAGGTGGGCAATGGAAGGAGATCGATGGATGATCTCATAGACTTCCAGGAGGGCAACGATGGAAGTTCAAATTGTCAGGTGGGCAATGAGATGAGGTCAATTGATCTCATATACTGCTAGGTGGGAAAAAATGGACTTTCGAGTTTCCAAGAGGGCAATGGAAAGGGATTAGTAGAAGGTCTCGCATACTGCCAAGGGGCCAGTGAGGAAATATCAAATTTCTAGGTGGGCAATGAGATGGGACTAGTCGGTCTCATAGACTGCCAGGTGAGCAGTAGAAAATTACCAGGATGCCAAGTGGGCAAGGGGGAAGAGATGAGGCTATGTGAAAGTCTCATGAACTCAGAGGAGAGTTTGGATTAGCAAGGAGTGCTAATAGGAGAGGGCTAGAAATACATTATGATCATTGGGGTAATTGAAGTGTTCCTACCAAGCAACCGAGTTGGGGCTGGAAAATGTGTTACAGATGAAGCAGCAGACAAAGGACAACCAGAATACATTGTCAGAAAGGATAACATGGAGCATACACTGATGTTTTCCCAAGCAGAAGAAGATGATCATTCAGAAGAATGGCTCAAAATTTTCAGCCAGGAAGATGGACATGAGACAACTGTAGTACTGGAAGCTGCAGAAGTAGAAGAATAAAAGGAGAGAGAAGACAACATAGAGTTTGTTGATTTGTGTCAAGAATTGGAAGCCCTGGAGAGAAGGGTAATGGTGCAAATCTTGCACATCCAACAGGCCAAGTTGGAATAAGGTAGAGGAGCATACCAGCCTACGGAAAAGTTGGAAGAAGCTAGGAGTGTGCCAGCAGGAGAAATGGCAACAACAGAACTGTCAGGGGAAGGAGCTGAGCAATAGCTCAATGGTAAGACTGCAAAAATGGAATTTGCAGCATAGTAGCTTCTTAGTACCAGAAAGGGAGATAAAAACAGCAGGGGAGATCAGACAGATCTGTCGACTCATAAGGAGGAGGAAATGCAGTCGAGAAGACTGCATGAGGAGAGCCAACCACTGGAGCAGCTAGATGAGGTACTTGAGAAGATAAGAAGGTTGATGTTGAGGTCAGCGCAAGAAGCAGTCAGCGAGAAGAAGATGAGAAGAGGAGAGTCTACCATAGCAGCAGGGAAGAAGAAAAAGTAGCAGCAACAACAACAACATAGTTGCAGAGGAGAAAGAAGACAGCTCCAAGGCAAAATTTGGGATTCAGGTGGATTTCAATACTGGAGAAGAGGATCTCATGAGCAGGAAATCACAATTTTTCCAGCAGAGGAGTATGATGTAGGAGCATCTCTCCACGTCAACAACATGCTAGCCAGCCAACACATTCAGTGCACATTAATGGAGAAAGGGAGAGGCACAACCCTCTCAATTTTAAAATTTGGAATGTAGTAAATGGTTGTAAGGTTGATAAATGCCAGACCACACCTTTGTACAAGTAGTGGTTAGGGTTGCCTTAAATGGTTACATGTAGGAGGTCCAGTTCGTAGTTAGGCCTGAACATTCATTTATGGAATGAAGTTGTAGAGGTATGGAGTCGCTCTGTGATAGCGATAGCTCAGAGACGGTGATGAGGATAAGCTCCTTGGAGCCCTCATTTTGTAGGAGGAATGTTAGGACTCAGAGTAGAGAGTTAGAGGAAGAGGAGATCTTGGTTAGAGAGATCTCAAGAGAGAGAGTTGAGACTAGTTATAGTCCAACCTTGTAAAACATCTGTATAGATACACAAAAACTAATAGAAAAGAAATTTTTCCTACATACTGTGTGTTTATGAGGTTATATGTTTTTATGCATATAATATTTTAAATGTGTAACTGGCGAAGCATTTCAGAGGTTTCAATTTCTTCTTGTCTTTGAGTTTCCGAGTGTAAGGAGTGCACATAGTCTGCAAGGTGTGCGTTGACAAGGGTCAGGTAACCTCAGGAAATCTCAAGAGGGATAGCGTTGAACCTTCATCAACAAAAGTGCAAGGCGTGGATAGGAAGAACTCTGTCTCAAGTTCATGGAAAACAAAACTACTGAAGGTTCCATAAATATCTTCCAGGAGGGCATCGAGCGTGTGCATAGAGTGCACAGGAGGGACTCTATTTCGAGTTCAGGGGGGAGAAGTGTCGAGGAGAGACACTTACAGAGTTATTGAACACTCTGTAGGCTCTGCAAGGCGTGCATCGAGAAAAAGAATGCCAGGAGGGTGTGAAGCATTTCTCTGGAAGAAATACTTCGAATTGAGTTATTCGAAACCTCAATAGCACCAGGAGTGTGCAAGTGTGAACTTGTCTCAAGTTCTTAAGTTCAAGAGGAACAATGCCTTTGTGGAGAGAGCAATATTAGAAAGGAGCAGAAGGAAGAGAAAACCTTTCGAGGTTTCTGAGTTGACAAAGATCAGAAGGGGAAGCATTTCTATAACGCAGATGAGACCCAAAGTAACTAGGTTCACAAGAGGAAGAGTCGAAGGTCGAAACCTTCGACACTTAGAAAATATCCTAAGTTAGAGAGCAAGGGAAGTTCAGAAAGGAGGAGCAACAACTGTCGTTAGATGAGCTGGGAAGACGAGATATGGACCATTAGATTAGTGTTTAGATAGGAGGAACGCACATAAGAGATGTTCAAATCTGAGCTGTTAGATCTGGAGGCATGGATCAACATCTGTTGATCTCAAGGTAAGGTATGCATGGTTTAAGTTTTCGGCATTTTGCGTAGCGGAAGATGAAAGAGGAGAATCTTTTGACTCTCATGCCAAGAATCATGAAAGGGAGGTTTGCAATTAGATCCTGACCGTCAATTAGAACGAGATCTGGATTGTTGATCGTCTGGAGTCTGGACCGTCGGATCTCATGCAGAGGGTTGACAGCCGCACGATTTGTGAGATCAACGTGAGTCTTAGCGGTCGTTCCAAGGAGGTGTTTCGGCATTTCATTACTGGGAAATCTGAGGGAAGAGTCTCAACACTCGTTCCCCAAAGTCATGAAAGGAGATTTCACGAAGGGATCTAGACCGTCGGTCACATAGGTTTATGAGCCATTGGATCTAGAGGACGCGTGGTAGAGATCCGGAGGCCATCAATGTTTTCATCACCAGGAGAACAAGGGTGAAGACTGGTGAAATCTCGCAAAAGGAGAGTTTGCGAAAACATCAGGATCATTCATGAAGGAGGACACTTGGCGAGCGATCAAGGTATTAGGTAAACCCCCGAAAGGTTGTGGGTCATCGATCCAGTTGAATCATGGTCTTTGGTTCAAAGAGGAATTTGGACCGTTGATCTCTGAAGGAGGGATTTCGGTGTTTCGTGGACCGGGAAAATGAGAGGGAGAATCTTTCGACTCCCATATGAGAAATCGCGAAAGGGTCAACACCATTGATCGAGGGGAAGATCTGGACCGTTGAGCGTCCAAGGAGGAACTTCAAGGTTTCAACAACCAAAAGATCAGGGAACAGAGGCCTTCGACTTTGCAAGTCGCGAAGTCCCGAAACACCTTGGGACTTAGCCCTAGGTCACGAGAGAAAGGTCACATGGTGAGAAGCAAGGGGAGGCGCTAGCCCGTGGATCGACATTTCATTATCCGGGGGTTCAATGGAGAAGGAGTTGTGATACGTGAAGTCCTGACTCATGAAACCGCGGAACAATCGTGGCCATTGATCGAGGAGGATGCAGGACCATTAGATCTATTCTGGAGAAGGATTCGGGTTTCGGGGATTTGATAAGGCAAGGAGGAGAGGCATTGCATTGGGATTCCCTGAATCGCGAAACCCGAAGCGCTCAAAGGATTTGAGCCCAGGGCTATGGAGAGTAGTCATATGGGCAGAGGCTACAAAAAGAGCTAGTGCTCACTAAGTTCTTTTCGGGGTTTCAAGAATTCGGATACTGGGGTTTCGAGGAGGAAGGGTTGATGTGTTTCAATCTCACGAAACCCGAAGCGCCAAAGGGATTGGCCCCAGGACATGGAAGAGGGGTCACATGGATGCAAGTTAAGGGAGGATCTAGCGAGAGCTAGGCTCTATTTTCGGGTTTCGGCATTTCGAAGGATAAGGAGCTGGGGAGAGCTCGTATATAGAACTCCCAAAATGTGAAAGGCATGTAGCCTAGAACCTTGGGTCACAACCCAGGGTCACGAGAGAGGAAGAGGCTAATAGAGAAAGGTGCCAATGCCAAACTGGGTGTTGGTTCATAATAGAGAAGGGTGCCAAAAGGTGGGGCGTGTGCGCAGGTTTAGCCAAGGCCTGTGTAGGGACAAAAAGGGACTTGTGGATTTGTTCAAGAGGTTCCAACAGGGGACCAGAGATCCATTTCGACTCGTGAAGGTAGAATGATCCAATGACCGGGAGGTCGTGGACCCTGCTGAGGTAGGGGGTCTGCATCAAAAAGGCCAATGACCTCCAACTCTCACCACAACCACCAATTTGTTGTGTCTTTTGTGATTAGTTATAGATGCAGTAGGCACACAATCCCTTTTCTCATTGGACATGTTTACCAACTTTTCATTGTCATTTTTTAGTGTCCAATGTCGTTGCTTCTTCCAACTGGTTGTTAATCTCCTTTGGATGGTCTCATTGTAAAGCTCCACATCTATGCTTCTACAATAGAGTTCCAAAACAATAATTCCACAACAACATTTTGTACATTCTACAATTACACTTCTACAATAGTTTTCATACCAATAGTTCCAGAATAGTGTTTTGTATGTTTTATAGCAACATGATGAATTGAAACTAATTCAACTTCAACTAGCCATTTTCATTTTCTTTGTCAATAATCCATTCAAATCACATTACTAGTCTTCATACAATATAACCCCGAGAGCCCTATCAATCCACACACCATTGTGTAACATAATTCCATGAGGTATCATACAACACCATTGTCCAACATAATTCCATAAGTATGACATGTCACAACATTTGTTTTTTAGTTAAATGTGCAACTTCCTCATCGCTATTACACAGCCAATAGTATAATGTGTAATCCAAAAATATGATGGATAAGTCTCTTTTATTAAAGAAATCAAGTCCATATAACTTTGATACCATGTTTTAAAAAAAAATAAAAAATTACATAAATAAATGCCAAAATAACTTACATTTAACAAAAATGAATGAACAACCCCACACATAAAAACCTCGACTCTAAAATTTCATAATTTTTTCGAAAATACATACAAAGAGTGAATGACCGTTTTAGTTATCTTGCATACAAGATACAAAGAGATACTAAATGGCCAAAACACAAGCGTCATAAATTTATACGTCTCTTTACACCAAATATATTTTTCATTGGTCTAAATTTGGTGGTTGCAATTCTAACAATTTGAAACTTGAAGTTTATCAACTTAAAATTGTTGTATGTGTTTTTTATGATTTATCATTTGTGAATATCTTTAAAGTGTTATGATTTCTATTTAAATAACTTAATAATTAGATTTAATAATTTTATTTTGTAAAATTTTAATAAAATAATAAAAAATTAAGAGATTTTAGTTTTAGGTAAAGCCATAAAATTGGTTTTAGAATAATATTCATTTTTTTTTCCTAAATGTGAAGCTAAATTGTAATAGAGAGTAGTATATGTTTTCATGTAAGGGATTAAGATCAAATGCTATTAGAATGTACATGCTCTCATTTGTAATACCCTAAGGCCGAGCCCCAACTGAATTGTAAACATGTTTTATAGGTTGGTGAGCCAAGTGATTATAAGATAGGAGGCTTATGTGATGATTAGGCCGGAGAGCCTAGATGCTTAAGGCCAGTGAGCCTAATTTTGTATATGTAAACACTCATATCATTATTATAATACATCGTTGAGTGTAGATTGACCACGATAAAAGAGTATGGGGGACTAAGCTCCACTAGGAAGGGAAAGGGAGGGGCTAGAGGACTAGGAAAAATGGCTAAGCTTAAGGGATTAACTCCAAGGAAATATTATATTATTATTTCCTAAAGACTATGATGAGGATAACTATTTTCTCCTAAGTCTCATGGAAGAGGGAATGAATCACAAGTGGAGAGAAAACGAGTTCCAGGAGAGCCATGTGCCAATATTGGCGCATGCAAATATATGTGGAGAAAATAATATGTTTTCCCATATTTCCCCCATTCACGCACGGAGCTGTCCTCCCCGCTCACCAAGGCATTCAGGCAACCAACCATTTTTCCTCCAAGAGTCTACCTCTGCACCATTGACACACCTCTGGAACTTGCACACACACCTTCGGTAGTGATTTCCTACATTTCATGTTATGTAAAGTGCACCTGGACTTTGCCTGAGCCTGTACTGAGCCTTACTTGTTCTATACCTGAACTTTGTTGCTGTCATCACCCTCACTAGATTGACTTGGGAGCTAGGCAAAAGAAGTAGGTTGCCATGCCTATGGATTTGAAGAGGCGGGTTGTCAGGCCCGTGGATTGAAGAAGCAGGTTTTCAGGCATGTGAGAAACTCTCTCCAGGTGAGAGAGGTTGTTGGGGAAGTGATTTTTCCATAGGGATCCCAACTGCAGCTATAGTGCTCTGAGAATTCATGTTTGGCCTGTTGTTGATGCCATGGAAGGGAAGTGGGGCATCAAAGGACTATTGAGCATAGATGGGGCACACTTCCTAGGGTGGGATAGGCATGTGGGTAATGAGAGGTTGTAGGTTGTTAGTGTGAGTTGGCTCCTGGGACGAAATCCTTCATGTTGTCTGTGTAACTGTTGTCTTAGCCTAGCCTAGGAATCCCTTTACCCAAGTGGAGTTTAGTCCCACCTTGGGGATTACCCCCCATTGAGAGTAATGAGCAACGTGTTCTAAGGATGAGTGGTTCATGGAAGGTCTACACACAATTGGTGGTCTTCTATAAAAAGATAAGTATCAATTATGTGTTCAATTGCATGTTGTGTATTTGTACATGTCTTATATTTATGAGTATTTCTTGTATATGATGTATGTATAGGCTTATTCTTATTTCTGCATTAATATGTGTACTAGCATAATGTGTTGTCTGTTTAAGTTTTATATCTATGATGTTTCGCAAGAGTTTTTGTATGGCATAGCTCAACAGGTCTATGGTTGGGTATGTTAAAATTTTGAATATAAAAAAAAAAGAGTTTGAATGTGGCATTCCCCGATGCTACATCATTGAAGGTAGCTTTAGGCACAATCAAAAGGATTATTGACATCTTTTACAAATGTTATTTATGTTGAAACTACCTTTTGGTTTGGATTAAGATTTGAAAGTGTTTGATTGACTAAGAGCTTGTCTTCCTAGGATGTAAAGAAATAAAGAAACAGATTAATGGCTCAAGACCCAAAAGTGTTTGGCAAGAGTGGAAGTCTATCCCCTTATGGATGACCAATAAGTCATTTTAGGTGGTATGCTTTTAAGCTTTTCACCATCTTTGAAAAATAGAGTAAAACCTAACAACTAGTTGATAGGTGTAGAGTTTTCCTTTATCACTAGTTGATCATTTGAAATGTAGTTTTTCTTGAATAATGGTGATGAGTCACCTTATAATAGGTGATAGGTGTTTCCACCTTAAAAAAAAACTAATAGATAAATTGAGCTTTTTAATAATGATTTTTTTTTAGATAAAATAAAGTGAACTTTTGATAATATTTTTTATTTAAATAAAATAAAATAATGAATTATTAATTTTTCCTTATTAAAATGATGTAAATCTATTTAAAATAATTTTTTAGTGTTCAAAATTTATATCAATTAATTGTATTTGATTTGAATAAAAATTCTCATTCAAATCATAATTGAATTGAAAACTGCATTTTTCCATATTCAAATGATGTAAATCCCTTTAAACTAAATCCATATTTAAATGATGTAAATTCTTTTAAAATATATTTTTTTTTAAATATTAAATGAGACGCATTTTCATGATCATAAATTTTATGGATAAATGGCATTTGATAAATTGAATTTGAATTAATAAAAAATTTCATTTAAATTATGATTTAAATGAAAATAAGATCTATTAAAAAATTACTTTGACTTATACTAAATAAGTGAGTTTTTGGACATATACTTAGAATATAGTTTTGGTTTTTTCTAATAATTTTTTTAGTTTGATTTAGTAAGAAATAATTGGATTTGTAAATTTTAGTGATTAAGTTTGTATAATAAAAATGCTCAATTTTTTTTCAACAAATTCATTTATACATTCAAAAACTTAAACAACAAAAAATAACAATTTTATCCAAATTTAATTTAATCAAAACCTATACTAAATGAAAGCCAAAGCCGAAGAGTAACCAACCCCATTGTTGAACTTGATAAGCCAAATTACAAGCAATGGCAAAAATTAGAAATCCATTTCCAAGTTAACCTATAAAGCTAAACTGAAACGCAGCACCAAGTGGTGTCAAATCATAAGCAAATCGTGACTTTATTAGGAAAAGGCAAAGAGATTCGGACGTCACGGGCCTACTGTGCTTCAAATATAATAACGATTTTGAATTCAAACATTTACCATTGTTGTACAATTCTTACAACTCTCATACAATTAGTTTCTTTTAATTTACTGCTATCATGTATATGGTTTCTGTTTTTTTTATAGTTCTCCTAAATATCATGTATTTAGTTTCTATTTAATTTCCAAGTGTTACAATTTGTTTAGTTTAATCTACTGTTATCATGTTTTTAGTTACTTTTCATATATTTAGTTATTCTCATGCATTTAGTTTTTATTAGGTTTTTGATAATTAAAAAAATTGGATTTCATTAGAAATTGATAATTTACTTTACATTTTTTTTTTTAATGCATTTCAGTTTCTGATAATTGAAAAAACTCAATTTGCATTTTGTTTATATTCAATCCCTTAAAACGAAAAAAAACTATTACATTATAAACACTGTCGTTTGAGCTACATCCCCTACTACCCCCTTTCCTCTTTACAGTGGACTATATAGCACTCCCTATGCATTTCACATGCCCTGAATAGAAAATAACATGGCAAATGAACACCTCTGGTATCGAAATTTTAGCTATTAAAAAATATAGCCGTCGAAAAAAAATTATGTATTAAACCAAGTCGTTTAACTCTTTCTACTTAACCAACAACAAAAGCCATCCATCCATATGCTTTAATACAACCTTAGGCTCAACATCATTCTCTCATTAATATGAAAAATTAACTTATTTTACTTTGGTTCATTTAATTTTCAAAACACAATAACCTTTAATACAACCTTAGGCTCAACATAATTTCTCACTCATATGAAAAATCAATTCATTTTACTTTGATTGATCTTGGCCATTATGACCATTATCATTGTAATTTTAAAATGAAAAAATGGTTGTTTTTGTGTATAACTTTATTGGGCTTGTTCATTTGATAATAGCCTACATCTATTAATGGTTAGGGTTTGTATTAATGGTTATATCTATTAATGGTTAGGGTTTGTATTAATGGTTACATTAATGGTTAAGGTTTGTATTAATGGTTGGGTTTATATCAATGGTTAGGGTTTATATTAATGGTTGGGTTTTGTTAATAATGATTTACATTTAATGGCTGGATTGAACACTCTCTTGAAATCAAAATGTAAACAGATTTGACTTAAATGGCTCCTTATGCTTTCTTCATCTGTCTGTATGCATTCATCAACCATATACTGTTCTATCTTCACCTGTCTGTAGGCATTCATCAACCATATACTGTGCTAGTCATAAAAAAAAATAAAATGCAATCAACAATTTACAAACTAATAATGTAAACAGATTTGACTTAAATGGCTCCTTATGCTGTCTTCATCTGTCTGTATGCATTCATCAACCATATACTGTTCTATCTTCACCTCTCTGTAGGCATTCATCAACCATATACTGTGCTAGTCATAAAAAAATAAAATGCAATCAACAATTTACAAACTAATAAAGGCATCCACAGTGAAAATTTCTTTGGGGATGAATGCAATTAACAAACTCAAATTTACATTAAAAAGAAACATTAAACATACTTGTAATGACAAATTATGTGACTGTGTTAGTAATAAAATGCAATCAACAATTTACAAACCAATAACGACATCCGCAATGGAAATTCTTTGGGGATGAATGCAATTAACAAACTCAGATTTACATTAAAAAGAAGCATTAGACAGACTTATCATAAATTTGTGATAAAATTTTGTATGTTTTGGAAAGCTACAGGGAAAACAGAATATTTGATACATAGAACAATATATTCTTTTGGCTGGGCTGCTTCTCTGTTTCCTCTTTTGTTCCGTTATAACTAAGTAACGATTTATAAAATTTTATCGCCATTATCCAATCACGAAAAGATCTGTAATAAGAAACTTTGCACGTAAAACATATGTTTTCACTTCAAGAGTAACAAGTTCCCATAATAATGGGAGAAGATTTACACATAACAGAGCCTCATCGTGATGACATTCATAAAATAACTGTGATTCCTGTATTCTGCTATGAGGATAAATTATGGTTATGCAAGAAGTGTATAGAAACCCAACTTCAGTGAGCAAACATGGAACCTACGATATTGACAAACAAAACATCACATAATTTTGCTCAAATTCAAAGCTAATGTTCAGTTAGTCAACTCCAAAAATATAGTAAAATCGAATCTCTCGCATGGAGTAATGTACTAATCAAACCGCACAACCCATCTCCTGGTAGATTACAAGCTATTATCAACACTCTGTGGACAATCTAACACTAAACAGAAGAGGCCAACACTAAACAGAAGAGGCCACAGGCGTGCGTCCCTTCTGAGGCTCCGCTGTAGTTGTAGTTGTGGCAACATAAGTGTCCTGGTAAGAACAATAATTTCCTCCGAAAAATCCAGCATGGATGAGTAAGATGTAGAAGAGTTTTGTTCCACACAGAATAATAAGAAACAATTCCAACGTTATCTGCACACAAGCGCAAACTCACCAAACGTTTATGATATAAAACGCCATAACAGTATGAAAACTCAAGCAGAGAACAGGACATTGGTGACTAATACCAGTGTATGAATCAAATAACATTATATTACTACATACCAACTTTGTGTTCCGGCCGCCGATATGGATCTCCTTGCATCCCAACCTGCAGTTTTTGTAAGTGAAAAATAATTAGCTCATACCTAATTCATAGATGAATCAGATATCAATACTTCTTATTAATCCCTGATATATATCAACGTTATTATAGAGTATCGCATTTTGTAGTTATTAAAACCATGTGTCTTTTACATCCAGTATTGAAGAGATGAAGCGATTGTAAGGTCCATTTCATAGAAGATCGCTCAAATTGTATTATGTAAACCTTAAAAACGTAAATCTGGAGATGTTTTAAGTACAAAGTGTTGGAAAATGGTGACAGTGAATACTTCTCAAGATGGATTTGGATTCTATTATTCTGAGTTGGTTGTAACTAAATAGATCAAGTTAGAATATGGATAGGAGTGCATTTAATAATCAGTTTCTTGTGTAAATGTATATAAATTTATGTATGTCAGTAGAGGTAAAAGGAAAGACATGAGAGAGCTTGCAAGGCTGCTGTAATCTCCATGATCTGAATAATAAGAAAACCCATACTTCTTGGTGGAGGTAGCCCAAATCTAAAGTGAACTAGGTAAAATCTCTATATTTGTTAATCTAAGTAATTGTTAATTATTATATGTGAATTGTGTTTTTAGCATTTACAATTCTAACAAAAAAAATTAGCATTTTTTTTAATGACTCTGATACTTAATAAATCTGAGTTAAACTGAATCTATACTGGTTATATATAAATACATACCCAATAGAGTATATATAAATACATACCCCATAGCAAGTAGTGTGAGGGCCCAAGCTGTCATGGAGGATGCAGTACTGGAAGCCAAGCTCTGTGCAGTCCAAACCCGGAGATGATGGAGCCCTGAAAGGCAGGAAGCAGCTCCTACTACTGCGGCTATCAGAGCAAAAATAATCACGAAACCCGTCGCTGCATTCCCCATTGGAAAATAAAGTGGATAAAATCCCACAGGAAGTGTTCTTCTACGACCTGCAAGTTAATCAGACAGTCAGTCAGCTAAAGATTCTGATATAAAGCACAAAATTATATTATGCGCAGAAGTCCTATGATATGATACATGTATATACATAAGAAGAGTATTTATGGTTTAAAGATTAATAAGTACCAGTAGAGTAAGTGTGGTCGAGGGCGTTGTTGAGAGCCCATCCGGCAATAACACCCACAATCACAAACATGCACAAATTCAGCAGCAGTAGAAACCCTGCTAGAGACTTCACCGCTCCCAACGCCATTAGAACTATAATACTATCGCAGCTCTATAAATTGTAAGTACTGACCAAACGGAGCTTAATTTGAAGATGGAAAAATATCAATTACCAATCAGATGCTTAATTTACAGAGGGCAAGACTAAGCTGACAACAATGGCGGCTGGAGGCGGAGAGGAATTACTTAAACACTAGAGCAGAGTACAGACCTAGGATTCATTCATTCAAATGAATTTAGCTAAAGCTCATGAACTCCGGTGAGCAGCCTGCAACTTCAACGCCCTCTGGCAACTTCTGCAGGTTTCTCCCGAAGGAAGAGACGTTTTATTTATGGATGGAATAAGCAAGGTAAGAGGAAAGAGACAGCGGGGACAGAGAGCAGGTTGCCCCACAATTGGGAAACAAAAGAACTGGTTGTGCCATCTAATACGGCCGTTTATCCAGCTGTAAGGATCTTTCTTTACAAGAAATCCAGAGTGGATGAACGTGTTTAGTGGGTGTCACCTTCAGAGCATTCGCAGGCCCCATTTGTCCATCCATGGCAGACTGGAAGGAAGTAGCAGCAGCAGATATCCCAGGCTTTTCTATTGGAATGGAATTCTTTTTCATTTCAAATAGTCTTTTCCATTGCTTTAGAATCGCGCACACGGAATTTGAATGAAAAATTGGCATTCTTTATATTATTTTT
>JASDQU010436761.1:42548-52979 GCA_032191745.1 Picea mariana
AATGTATAAGGCATTTGAGACTTCTTACTTTATGGATGTCACCCTCTTTTTACATCTCTTTGTTTACTGTGTTAGAACAGCTTGGAATTGGAGGATCCAGTCGAGTTGCGCTGTTGTAGGATGATGTAGGTTGGATCACTGCAATAGTTGCAGTGTTTCTAATCAGTTCTTGTGTTTTCTCAGTGCTGGAATGGCTTGGAATTGGAGGATCCAGTCGAGTCACCCTTCAACTCCTTGAAACTCTGGACCAAGAGGATCTTGGCTTCTGAGTTTTTCTTCTTCAAGATTTTGAAGGCCTGTTTCTCGAGGCAGTCTTGCTCACCCTTCTCACAAGTCTTCCATATACCACCCTTTAATCAAATTACTGACGAAAGTTGGATCAAGACCTCCCTTGCTTTCTACATACTAGACATTGGTTCCTGTGTCAATGCTGCTTTCCTGGGTCTCTTTCCATTTGACCACCCCCATTTATTAAATTGTGACATAAAAACCGATGGACGTCAAGCTCTGCTCTTGCTGCAATCCAGGAGTGACTTCCGTCGCCAACATTTCTGGCATCGTTGCCGAGGACGAAGTTGAAAATTTTCCCCGGGATTGAATGACAACGATTAACTGATTCTGAAGGTGCATCAGATATCAAAATTATCAATATTGCTACTGTGCACCTGGTGACTCCACTGTGGCGACTCCATTGTTTCCACTTCACTGTTTCAACTGTGGCTACTGTTAGCACACCTAAAAGCTGACCCTAAGGAGCTTTCTCAGGAAGGCTTCAGCAACTGCTTTCTCAGTCTGAGAAGCTTCCTGGGGTAACAACAACGTTAAGATCTAGCCTTTGATGGTGAACAAGGACTAGGCACTTTCAAAGCTGTAAATCTGTCACCTGGCAACTCCATGATTCAAGGATCAACTAGCGACTCCACTGGTTCGATATGGAGAAAATCTTAGCTCAAAGGTTTGCTTTCTGTGACTTTTCTCAGATAGTTGGTTTTCCTAATGCACTTCCTGATAGAGACATATGGGAAAATTTCCTCCCTGAATTTCACGCAAAGAGTTGGGAGGTACCAGCTGAGCATTTACTGGACTTTCATGAGGTTATTCATCGACTTAATATCATGCATGAAGATGTCCAGATTAAGCTCTTCAGGTATTCATTGAAGGGAGCTGCTCTTGAATGGTGTCGGTCTCTTCCCACTGCAAGCATCTACTCTTTAACAGGTTTTCATACAGCTTTCAATTCATTTTGTAAAGATTATTTTCCAGCCGATTGTTTGTATGAAAACTGTTGTAAGGAGTTTTCTTCGCTTCATGAAGCCTCTGCTGGCCCTAAAGACCAGGTCCATGATGAAGCTTTTACTGTGGAGGAAAGCATTTGCCAGGAAAATATAGAGGTGTTGAATGATATTAATTGTGTTAGCCCTAGAATGGAAGCATCTGACATTATATTATTCCTCTATTCTTTTAGATATTCATAACGATCAACATGCCTCTTGTGGAAATTGTGAGTTTATAGAGAAAATGTGGTCCATGGTAGATGACTCACCTGGATATCGGGTTGAAGTAGATGTTCCTAGCAGCTCTGCTCATGATGACAAAGACCCTTTCTTTTTAAAAGAGGGGTTAGTTGTGGAAGAGGATTCTTCTCTTTTCCTCCAAGGGGTTTCTCACGATATATTTTTACCTGGTATTAAAGAGAAAAAGATTATGTATGAGCAGCCAGAACCAGCAGGTCCCACTATCCCTAAAACAGAATTTTTTTATGGGATCACTGTTCTAGAGGAGGATCATATCAATGAAGGACACCCCCTTTTTGATGTATATTATAGTGATGATTAGTAGCAAGCTTATCCTACATTTGATCACTATAAAGATACTGAAGAGCCAGTCAGCAAGCAGAACCACCCCATGGTCCCTATTTATGATGAATATGAATCAGACCTGGGGGAGAGACAAGAAGAGGAGCGGAAAGAACCAATGGAACATGTGACTTCCAGCCTGGAGCCTGCCCATTCACCTATGCAGACTCATGAAGTTCATCCCTGTAGGAGTAGTTGTGGAGCAGAGCAGGCCTGTTGCTACTTTTTTCACAGGGTTTGCTACTCATTCTATGATCCTGTTAGCGAGTACATGGAGTGGCATGTCCTTTATGCCTTGGAGCCCCCTTATTCCATATCAACTTCAACCAGTGAGGAGAAGTTGAAGAGTGTATCCGTTTTGCTGTCACAGTTACACCATCTGCTGGTGATCATCGACAGAAAGAAAGATCTTCCCTTCAGGAAGTTACTTGATTGGCTATGGTGGAAGTCTGCTTTCACCTAGCCCCATGTAAAATGTTTTATTAGTTTAGGATTGTATATAAATAAGCTCCTTTGAGCATGCATCTTTATTTTGTTACTTTTATTTTTCGACCTGTATTTTCAACAGCGGGATGTTTTGAACCTGACTCCATAGCCCAACAACAAGGCACTGAAGATGCGGAATGAGTTCTTAGAGCATCACAGGGACGACTCTATCGCCCATGGAGTCTAATGTTAGCGACAATTCTTGTCTTCGGCATCGGGATATCTAGGTCTGCAGGTTGCACGAGGAGCGCCCCAGCGTAGTGCACAGAAGAAGTCCTTTTCGGGCCTAAAATCAAGCGAGCGGGCAAAATTATAGTGTCAACGGTCCGAATTCATCCAAAGGAGCAGATCAACGGTTGGCGGGAAATCGTGATTAACGAAGTTGCGCCGAGGTTAGCGCAATAGATAGTGCCCATATTGTGTGTAGGGAAAGATAGTAGTCGTCCATCTAGAGGATGCGTGGCACGAGATCTAGTCGCGCCGATGTTTCGGCATTCGGGAGTTCGAAGGGTGAAGGTTCCATGTTGCCCTATATCTCGAAACCTGGAACCCTGAAAGCGCCGAAGGTGCCCAAAGTCAGGCTCACAGTATTATGGAGCATTCTCAGCCATCCATCCAAAGGGGACACCTGGCGCCCAATTGAGCCATCTCGGTGTTTCACCCATCGCGACTCCGAGGCGCAAGGAGTAGCTCCGTCATATTCCCGATACACGAGGTGCCAGGAATGTCCAAGACTCAGGCCCACAGCATCGCCGAGCGGGTCCAGAACCGTCAGATCTAAGAAGGACGCGTGGCGCCAAATTTAACCATCTCAGCGTTTCGCTCATCACAACTATGATAAGCAAGGATTAGCCCCTCCATATTCGCGAACACCGAAAGCGCCTTCGAGAATAAACGTAGGGTCACAACCCGCGGTCACTTGAGAAAGGAAGAGAGTTATGCTAAGGTGCCAAAGCGTTGGGTTTTGCCACAGAAGGGAATACTGCATCCTCCAAGACCAGTTCAGCCTGACTTCGATCCTGGTCCTCACTAAAAAATTAAATGAACCTGAACAAAGGTAGTTGAAACCTCATCTNTATTGAATGCAAGGTATGGGGGTTCCGGTAGACAGTCTGCCCGAGATGGTCCTATACACTGATTTTCTCCAAAGGGTCATGGTTGGTCCTCATCTGACCAGAGAAAGTTTACGCATGCCATGTTTGCCTTTAATGTTGCAACTATCTCCCCTGCAGGAGCCAAGCACAGTTAAGGTGGCATCTGACGAAATTTATCCGTCCGAATTCGGCTAAAGGGACACCACGCCTTGGATGACTAAACATGCCTCTGATAGGCAAATTTTGCTGAGTATATAGACTCAGTCTTTGTATTTTGTAAGGGGTCGATGGTTGAGCTAGGCTCCCGTTCTGTAAGTTTTGATGAAGCGCTGGTCGCTCTGGTTAATGTATAAGGCATTTGAGACTTCTTACTTTATGGATGTCACCCTCTTTTTCCATCTCTTTGTTTACTGTGTTAGAACAACTCAGAATTGGAGGATCCAGTCGAGTTGCATTGTTGTAGGATGATGTAGGTTGGATCACTACAACAGTTGCAGTGTTTCTAATCAGTTCTTGTGTTTTCTCAGCGCTAGAATGGCTTGGAATTGGAGGATCCAGTCGAGTCACCCTTCAGCTCCTTGAAACTCTGGACCAAGAGGATCTTGGCTTCTGATTTTTTCTTCTTCAAGCTTCCGAAGGCTTTTTGCCCGAGGCAGTCTTTCTCACCCTTCTCACAAGTCTTCCATCTACCACTCTTTAATCAACTTACTGACGGAAGTTGGATCAAGACCTCCCTTTCTTTCTACATACCATACCCTAGTTCCTGTGTCAATGCTTCTTTCCTGGGTCTCTTTCCATTCGACCACCCCCATTTATTAAATCGTGACATAACAAATGATGGGCGTCGGGCTCTGCTCCTGTTGCAATCCAGGAGTGACTTATGTCGCCAACATCACCCACCGTCCATCACATTTTCTCTAAAATAAAAATCTAAGGTTCAAGTAGTGGAAGATAACATCAAGCATCAACAACAATTTATCCAACTCTTAAAGGACAACTTGACTATGGCACAAAATCACATGAAACAACCAACATATTAGCATCATAGTGAAAGAAATTTTGACGTAGGGGATTGAGTAATTTTATGACTACAACCATACAAACAGATGTCCCTCAAGCAAGCTAAGAAGGATAATAAATTATCACTGAAGTACTATGGCCCTTATAAGGTGTTGCACAATCTTGGTACTATGGCATACAAATTGGAGCTTCTTGCATCTTCGCAAGTACACATAGTTTTCCATGTTTCATGATTAAAGAAGGTTATAAGTGACAAGATCCTAGTTCAAACTATATTTCCAAAACTTGACTAGGAAGGAAAAACAATATTGGATCCTGGAGCTATCACTAACACAAGAATTTTCCAGTTGAGGAATAGATCAATTTTAGAGTATCTCATTAAGTGGAAGAAACTACTTGTTGAAGATTCCACGTGGGAAGATGCGTCTTTAATACAAAACCATCCAGAACTACTCAAGCATTGAGGACAACACTCATCTGAAGGGGAGGGGCACGTTAAGCCCTAAATCATGGCACATTACTGCTTAATTGGGGCATCTTACATTAGTATTGTTATTTTATTTATGTTGTCTTGGGTTCATTAGTTGTAATTGTACCTCCTAGTCTCCTATATATACCAAGGAGACATTTTCATTTGGAATCATCTTGTATCTGTGAATTCATGTGATGTATAAGGAGGTTTCCCCCTCGAAGAGGCTTATTATATGAATTTATCTCTTTTTCAAGGTGTGGACTACTTATTCTGATGTTTTTATGCTATTTTGATATTTGGTTTGTAACATTTATGTTGGTGCAATTATATGTTCAATATATTGCAATTATTCAATATGTCAATACGGTTTTGTAATCAATAGAGTTGATGCAGTATATGTGCCAATAACAGATAAATTTCTATGTTCGATAAGTATAGCCTATGTAAGAAAACACTCTAAAACCAAATACTCTGTTTACACACTTTTCAAATAACACTCTCCACATAGTTCAAAATTCAGAAAGAAAAACTCATAAACAAGCATATGATCTAAATTACTTGCTCAAGTGATGAATATGTTTATTGCAAGCTCATGAAATGGAAATATGAACTTTTACTATGTCTCTTGGAGCAGCTAAACTAACAACAATTAACACTCTACATATTCTTAAAAGAAATCTCAATCAATCCTAGAAGAAATACCAGGTAAAGTAAGACACTCCATTACAGGTGCATGTAGCATGAGAGATGGAGGTCTTGATTTTGTCTTTGTTTGCAAGATGTATCCTAATCACTTCTATAATAAAATCTAAGTGTGGTGGGATAATCCATTATAGGCTCATGTAGGGTGAAAGATGGAGATCCAAATTGTCCCTGGATTTTCAAAATAGAAACAAACACTAAAGAATTTAGTATAACAAATGGTTGTCTTCATACACACACACAAAGATAACAAGTAATTACTCAGAAATCGTTGCACTAAAAAATCTCACATTACACACAAATATCTCACTCACTCAGAATTATTACACATCTATATTGTATGTTATCAAGTGTATCAATGAAACATAATATTAATAAAGTTAGATGCTATGATTAAACACAAAATTATTATATCCACACAGAAAACTAGAATTATATTCATAACTAAATACAAATAAGTTGACCTTGATTGGGTCGATGGGCCCTTGCCGTACCAACATGGAATCTCTTAAAAGAAACTTATAGAATATAATATTTTAACACACACATAGAATCCATGAACTGTAATTTATATCATTACTTCAGAAAACATAGGTACAATCAACAGTCTTCAAAAATCAATATTACAACATAAAATTGCTTAATTATATCTATTTGTATATATCATGTACAAGGATCTTTCTTTAAATAGAAATAGTCGTTACAATCAAAGTATGGAGATGACATCAAATGTCTTCACAAATATTACAATTGGTTGATGTATCATTTTTCAAGGGAATGATTTCATCCTCATGACACGAAGTGCATGAGTGATTAAATGTATCGTGGTTTTCAACGAACAAAGAATGTTCGAGCAAAAAAATTCCTTGGACCCATCGAGAAAAACCTCGTTCAAACACAAAAACCTGCAAATGCAGAAAGAGTACCTGATGCGCACAGCTGGAGAAAAAGACTGGTACCAGACGCACACAGTCACGTAAATCGGTATCGGACGCACAGATTCATATAAATAGGTATTGGAATAACATAAGGATATGTATCAGATGAGTGCATAAATAGGTATCAGACGAACTCATCATTGGTACTGGACAATCGTGAAGATAGGTACCAAACGAGCATAAAAATAGGTACCGGACGAGCTAAGTACCAGATGAACACTGAAACAGGTACCAGATGAATAAGAGATGTGGTCATAAGTTCTTCTTGGATCATTCAAAGTAATTAGATATAATTAAACATAAATTATTCAATCCTAATCATTAATAACTATCATAAATCATAATTAAACATAAGTTACCTCATATGTACACAATAATGGCTAAAAGACATGTATGTTGAGGAAAATAGGCAAATAGTGCATATGTGTGAGGAAACATTTGTCAGGATATGGGACAAGATAAGGAAATTGGAGGTAACAAAAATGAGGCTCAACAATTTACACCTTCATGACATACAATATGACCCAAATATTTCACTTCTTGAACCCCAAAGGAAGACTTGGCAGGATTTGCATAAAGTTGTTGTTCTTCCAAAAGTTGTAATATTCCGTCAACACGTTGTATTTTCTCTTCCAAATATTTGTTGTATATTAGTATGACATCAAAAAATACCAAGACAAATTTTCTAAGGAATGGTTTGAAAATACTCATCAAGATTTGAAATGTTGAAGGTGCATTAGTAATCCGCAAATGGAATTACCAAAAACTCATGCTGACCTTCATGTTCTAAAATTTGTTTTGAGAATGTATTCCTGTCACATTCTAATTTGATGATATCCCGAACGAATATCTAGCTTAGAAAATAAAATTTCTCCATGCAATTCATATAACAATTCATCAATGACATGAATAGGAAACTTATCTTTGATGTTCATTTTGTTGAGTTGTCTATAATCTAGACACATATGCCATGAACCATCCCTCTTTATAACCATCACTACTGGTGAAGAAAAAGATCTTTGGTTGGTTTGAATGATTCTCACTTCTAACATTTCTTGGATCATATGCTCAATATCATTCTTATATAGATATGGATACATGTAAAGCCTAATGTTAGATTGTACACTTCTTAGTTACAAATGAATATCATGGTCATGATATAGAGAAGGTGGATGACCCTTAGGAATCTCTCCAAATACTTTTGAATGGTTTTTTATAACTATTTGGAGATCCACTAGAGAAAAGGATATAGATGTTTGAAGGTTTGGTGACAATAATTGTGCAATTACACCATGGTTTCCATTTTTGAGAAAATGTTTTCATGCTATTAGAGCTTATCACCTTAGAGGGTTTCCCTTGGATACCTCTAATCTCAATTTCCCTTACTTATGAGGAAAAAATCATGAAAATATATTGAAATTATAGGGACAGACTTACCAATGATTGTAACCATTGGAACCCTAATACAACATCAACACCTCCCACTTGGATGGAAATCACGAGACTATCCAATAAATACTCCCCCATATTGAGCTTGAAACTGTGACACTTTATAAAACAACTTATGATATATCCATCTCCAATCATTACTTGAAACTCTGGTGTTGAAAAGAGAAGGAAATTGAGATCTTTTTCTAATTTGTAATTGATAAAGTTATGGGTACTATCAGAATCAACCAACATTGTTACCTTTTTATTTTTTATGTATCACTGTATCTTAAGGGTTTGTGGAGTATTGATTTCAGACAATTCATGACAAGATGCCATTGGAGTAGTCTCTTCTAGATATATATCTTGTGGTGGTTCCAATTCTTGATCTTCTTCCTCTTCACAGTTAACGTAGAATAATTTATTCTCATTGCATTTGTGCCCTTTACTATACTTATTTTCACAATTGAAACATAGTCCCTTTTCTCTTATTTCATCCATTTTTTGAGTTGGCAATCTAGTTAGTTTAGGAGAGGGAACATGGTCCTCTTTATAGTTGTTAATGGCCACTCTTCTTGTAGCCATATTCGTTTTCCATTTTCCTTTCCATAATGAATCCTTGCTCTATCGATTTAGGTTCAAAGAGATGCACCTCATGTTGAATTTTCTCCACTAATCTTCTCATAAAGACATATAACAAATTATCCTCAGGAATGTTCTTTACCTGCAGACAAATCTTTTGGAATTGTTGAATGTGCTTTGTAATTGGACCTTTTTTTTTCAGAATAATTATCAATTGACTAAAGACTTTATTTCTCTTTATATCCACATAATGTGATATCATTTCAATCGTAAAAATGGACCAAGAGATAAAAACATTTCTTTTTTTCTTTCACAAATCCATTGATATCAAACAAATTGATAATTTTCTAAATACAAGGATACAATAGGTACCGTTTGTATTCTTGGTGTTTTGTGTATATAAAATAATTGCTCCATATGGAGTATCCATGTTATAGGATCTTAACCATCAAACTTACTCATATCAATCTTTGGAATGAAGTAGTTCATTGGTGCCACATTGAAACCTTTCTTCTACATTTTCATGATTTCCTTGCAATTTGATATCTCCTTTATGGAGTCTATCATCTAGAGCATGCAATACCATGGAAGATACAAAATTTTTCAATTCTAACATCATCTTTTCAATATTATTTTCCATCTCTTTCCTATTTTCATCCATCTTATTTTCCACCACATTCATATTCTTTTCCATTTCATTTCTAAGGTATTCTTGTGAATGTGATAAATTCAATGTTTTCAACATACTATCACTCATTTCATCAACTTGGTTCTTTAATTTGGTTAGCCTTTTTCCAAGTCTTCACTTTCCTTAGATGCCATGTTTGATTTTTTGTTAGGAGTACTAATAGTATTTCTTGTAGAACATTTTTCCATGTGATATAATAATAATTATCCATTTTTTCCTCTTTCAAAACCTTAATTTGGAGTATGTTTGGATGGATGATCACTGTTCTAATATATCTATGAACTTTGAACCCTTCTAAGTCTGAAATTTTGGCTTGTAGTACGCTGATATGGTTTCTTAAACTCCTGAAATTTTCACAGTTTGAACCTTCGGTGATAAAAGTTTATAGTAAAAATACCAAAATGTCTTGTTTAAGACTAATTTTTGGATTAGTAAACAACACCAAATTCCATGAGATATATCTCACAAATTATAATTCTTCAAATTATGAAACTTTTGCCACGTATAATTTGCTATGTTTCCTTAGGATTCTGAAAATTTAAGAGTTTGAAACTTCCTAGAAATTTGTTTATAGAGAAAATAAAAAGATCGTTATTTTGAGACTAAGGATTAGTCACAAACCCCAACATCCTCAGGATACATCACCAAAAATATAACAAACCAAACCTTTAAATGTTTTCCACTTGTATTATGGTACTTTTATCATCCTTCACAAAATTTCACTATTTCGAACCACCCATAAAAGAAGCTATAGTAAAATGCCAAAGATGACTCTTTTAAAACTAAATTCTAGGATTAGTAAAAAATCCTATCTTTCATAGGCGATATCTCCAAAGGTATAATAAATTGGAACCTGAATTTTTTAACAAAGGTACCTTGATATGTCTTATAAGTAACCTCCAAATTTTTTTTTTTGAAAGAACACGCAAAACAATTTATAGCTAGAATTATAAGATGACTCAGTTGAAGAAGAAAAACCATAGGACTGATTCTTATATACCAAATGTTATGAACCATCGCCTATAGAATGATAAAAAAATCAATGAATAACAATCCATTTCAAGAGGGAAACCTCCTTTTACAATATATTGAATGTACAAGATGAGATGAGATGATCCTAAGACTAGGTCTCCTTTATATATATATATATATATATATATATATA
>JASDQU010436761.1:56960-67465 GCA_032191745.1 Picea mariana
TGGAGAAAATCACTGTATAGGACCGTCTCGGGCAGACTGTCTGCCGGAACCCCCATACCTTGCATTCAATAAGTGAGCTGAGGTTTCAACTACCTCTGTTTAGCTCCATTTAATTCTTTAGCAAGGACCATGATCGAAGTCGGGCTGAACTGGTCTTGGAGGATGTGGTATTCCCTTCTGTGGAAAAACCCAACACTTTGGCACCTTTGCATAACTCTCTTCCTTTCTCAAGTGACCACAGGCTGTGACCCTACGTTTATTCTCGAAGGCACTTTCAGCATTGGTAAATATGGAGGGGTAGATCCTTGCTTATCATAGTCGCAATGAGAAAAACACCGAGATGGTTAAATTTGGCACCACACATCCTTCTCAGATCTGACGGTCCTGGACCTGCTTGGTGATGATGTGGGCCTGAGTCTTGGACATTCCCGACACCTTGCGTATCGAGAATACGATGGAGCTGCTCCTTGTGCCTCGGAGTCGCGATGGGAAAAATGTTGAGATGGCTCAATTGGGCGCCAGGTGTCCCCTTTGGATGTACGGCTAAGAATGCTCTGTAATACTGCAGGCCCGACTTTGGGTGCCTTCGACACTTTCGGGGTTTGGGGTTTCGAGATATAGGGAAACATGGAAGCTTCACCCTTCAAACTCTTGAATTTTGAAACACCGATGCGACTAGATCTCGCGCCACGCGTCCTCTGGATGGACGACTGCTATCTTTCCCTGCACACGATATGGGTGCTATCCATTGCACTAACCTCGACGCAACTTCATTAATCGTGATTTCCCTCCAACCGTTGATCTTCTCCTTTGGATGAATCCGGACCGTTGACACTATAATTTTGCCCACTCGCTTGATTTTAGGCCCGAAAAGGACTTCTTCTGTGCACTGCGCTGGGGTGCTCCTCATACAACCTACAGACCTGGATATCCCGATGCTGAAGACAAGAATTGTCGCTAACATGTGATATCCATAAAGTACCATAAATGGTGTCATTTTTGTTGCAGTATGAAAGGAAGTGTTATACCACCATTCTACCAAGGGTAACCACTTGAACCATTGTTTTTGTTTATCAGAGACAAAACAACGAAGGTAGCCTTCCAGACATTTGTTCACTATATCAATTTTCCATCACATTGAGGATTATAAGATGATCTATGAGCAAATTGAGTACCCAAAAAAGAAAATATTTATGTCCAAAAATGTCCAGTGAAGATGGGATCTTTGTTACTTACAATAATATTTGGGATTCCATGTAGATTTTCAACTATCTCCATGAATGCAGTAGCAACTGCATTGGATTTTAAAGGATGAGAGAGTGCAAAAAAGTGTGCGTACTTGGTAATTCTATCAACAATAACCATGATGACACTCCTTCCTTCAAACTTCGGTAACCTTACGATGAAATCCATGGAAACCCCTCCCAACGCTGACTTGAAATGACTAATGGTTGTAAAAGACCTGGGGTCTTAATTGTTCCCACCTTATTTTGTTTTCAAACCAAACATTCTGCCAAAAAACATTGAACATCAGTTTTAAGGCTATCTCAAAAAAATTCCTTCTTGACCCTGTGATATGTTTTCAAAAATATTGAGTGCCCTCCTACCAGAGAGGTGTACAATTCTGAAAGTACCTTTTGTTTGAGTTGGAAGTTCTTACATAAATATAAGCAATCTATGTACCATAGTGAATCATTTTTCCATCTAAATGTATCAAATGCACTAGAATCATGATACAACCTTTGAATGAGAGTCCACACTTCTTCGTCATTCTTCCATTCATCCCTTGATTTTGATATCCAATCAGGTTGGATTATAGATATAGAACAAAGAAATGACTAAACATCTTCATCCTTTCTTGAGAGTGCATTTGCCACAACATTTTTCTTCTCTTTCTTGTAGATGATTTCAAAGTCATAACCCAACATCTTAGTCAACCATTTTTGTTTCTCTTCTAAAGATAGTCTTTGTTCCAAGAATCATTTAAGACTATCATGATCTATTTTGAACTTGAAGTGCCTACCTATTAGGTAAGGGCACCATTGCTTCAATGCATGTAGTATTTCCATCATTTTCTTCTCATAAATGGGTTTATGTAATTCCTTTCGCTTGAGTGGCCAACTTTCAAAAGAAGGGGCCCTTCTTTCTTGCATTATAATAGCACCAATGCTATTTCCAGAAGCATCACATTCCACAATAATTTTTTTTTTTAAGTCTGGTGTTGTCAAGACAAGAGTTTTGCACAATGCCTCTTTAAGTTGTTCAAAATCTCGAGTTGCCTCTGGATTCCATGAACATGCATCCTTCTTATTTATTGGGGTTAAAGGTGTTTCTATTCTTCCATAGTTCAGAACAAACTTGTGGTAGTAACCTTTGAAACCAAAATATCATCTAAGATTCTTCAATGTTTTATGAATCGATCAATACATCATGGCTTTAATCTTGTTAGGTTATACCTTGAAACCTTCATGCGATACAATATCACCCAAATACTCTACCTCCTTCACCCCAAATAAACATTTGGAAGATTTGAAATATAGTTGTTGGTCCTTTAGTAGCTGTAGCACCCTTTCAACATGTCGAACATGATCTTCCCAAGACTTTCTATAGATTAGTATATCAACAAAAACACTAACACAAATTTTCGAAGGAAGGGATTCAAAATGGAATTCATTAACCCTTGGAATGTGGAAGGTACATTCGTAAGGCCAAAACGCATGATGAAAAATTCATAATGTCCTTCATGAGTTTTGAATGTTGTTTTTGGCACAACTTCTTCCTTCTTTCTAATCTGATGATACCTTGAACGAAGATCCAAATTTGTGAAGTAGATTATTCCATGTAGTTCATCTAACAATTCATCAATGATGGGAATGGGAAACTTATATTTAATGGTGATCTTGTTGAGATCTCTATAATATGGAAATATACACCATGAGCCCTCTTTCTAGGTCTAATAATTCCATCCTCTAACATTTCTTCAACCATAGGGTCAATTTCACTCTTCTGGGTATAAGGGTATCTGTAAGACCTGATGTTAGGAGGACCACTCCTCGGAATTAAGTGAATATCATGATCATGATCATGAGTGGGTGGAAGACCTCTGGGAATATCTTCAAATACTTTGGAATATTTATCAATGATCCCTCAAGGATCTAGGGGAATATATGGCTTAGATTCTTGAACATCTAGTGAGCATAGTTGTACAATTACACCTTGATGCCCCATTTTCAATAATTTCATCATGCCATTAGAGATTAACACCTTATTGGGTTTCCCTGTTATACCCATTATCTCAAATTCCTTTCTTTCCAATGAAAATTTCTTGAAAATTAAAATCCATTGTTCCCAATGATTGTAACCATTGGACCCCTAGTATGACATCAACACCACCCATGGGTATAGAATTCATTGGAATATTAATTACATATTCCCCCATAGTAAGATTGATCTTATGGAATGTTTTTGATCAATTGATAGTTCCTCCATTTGCAATGATTACTTGAAACTATGGCGCTAGATATATAAAGAAATTGAGAGCTTTGGATAATTTACAGTGAATGAAATTATCAGTACTACTAGAATCGATTAGCACTATTAGCACTATTAACTTGATGCCTAGAGATACCGTAGTGTCCAAGAATCCTTATAGGATGAGTTCTCAAGAGTCGAAGGAATTGCAAATGTAGCTTGAAGAGATTTTGAAGAAGGGGTATATATGCCCAACTGTGTTACCTTGGAGTGCCCTAGTGTTATTTGTGAAGAAGAAGGATGTAAACTTGAGGTTATGCATTGATTTTGGGAAACTAAATAAGGTGACTGTGAAGAATGAGTATCCTTTTCCAAGGATAAATGATCTTTTTGATCAGATGAAAGATGAAAATATATTTTCCAAGATTGACCTTAGGTCAGACTATAATCAGGTGATATTTAAAGAAGAATATATGAACAAGAAAACATTTAGAACAAGGTATGACCATTATGAGTTTACAATGGTGCCATTTGGGTTGTCAAATGCACCAATTGTCTTAAAGTGTTTGAAGAATGGAATTTTTAGAAATTACTTGGATGAGTTTGTCATTGTCTTCTTGGATGATCATATACTTGTCTACTCTAAGTATAAATAAGATCACGAGGAACACTTGAGGATGGTTCTATAAATATTAAGGGAGCATCATTTGGATGCAAAGTTAAGCAAGTGTTCATTCTATCATATGTGGATACATTATTTGGGCCATATTATTTCTGAGGAAGGGGTAACAGTGGATCTTGAGAAGATAACAACCATAGAAGGATGGATAACACAAAATAATGTATCTTTGGTGAGATCATTCATGGGATTTGCAGGTTATTATAGAATATTTATTGAAGGATTTTCAAGGATTGCACATCCAATCACTAATTTGCAAAAGAAGTATGTGAAGTTTGAGTGGACCTCTAAATGTGAGAAAGGTTTAAACACTTAAATAATTTATTGACAAGTGCACCAATATTGAGTATTTTTTATCCAAATGAAGACTTCATTGTGTGAACTCACTCTTTCAAGCAAGGGATTGGGAGATTTCTTAACCAAAATGAGCATGTGATATGTTATGAGTCAAGGAAGTGGAAAGAACACGAGAGACACTATGCCACTCATGATTTAGAATTGGGAACCATGGCTCATACTTGAATATGTGGAGGCAATATCTTATGGGAAATATATTTGAGTTGAGGATAGACCATAGTGGTCTAAAATATTTTTTTGAACAACCAACTTTGAACTCTAGGAAAATTAGATGGTTGGAATTCCTTAGTGAGTATGACTTCGATATAAAGTGTATCAAAGGAAAGGAGAACAAGGTGGATGATGCACTCATCATGAGGGTGCATGAAATGAATTCTACAACCATTATCATGTACAAATCAAATTTGAAATATAGAATTTTGGAAGATACAAAATTATATCAATATTTTATGGAGACAAAAGAAATATTACAACAAGGTAATTTCCAGCTGGAAATTAAAGATTATGAGAAAAGAGGATGCAATCCTCATGTAAAATGACAAAGTATATGTTCCTAAATCCCAGGAGATGAAAAATATGGTGCTAAGAGACATGCATAATGTGTCTTATGATAGGCACCCAGGTTACCAAAAAACCATTGCAACTGTAAAGAGCCATTATTTTTGGCCTAGTAGGAAGAAAGAAGTGGTTGAGTTTATTTTCATATGTCTATAATGCTAGAAGGTCAATGTTGAACACAAATATTCATCTTGGTTTCTACAACCTTTTCCCATTCCTAGGTGGAAATGGGAAGTTGTGACAATTTATTTTATCACCAAGCTGCGAAAAAAAATGAAGTAGCATGATTGCATCATGGTGGTGGTGGATAAGTTAACCAAAGTTGCTCATTTTTTTCTAGTGAAGATAAATCACAAGGAAGACAACATTGCAGAGTTTAATATGAGAGAGATTTTCAGACTACATGGTTTGCCTAAGACAATTGTTTCTGATAGAGATCCCAAGTTCACATCAAAATTTTAGAAGGGATTATTCAAAGGAATTGGGACAAATTTGAACTTTAGAATGGCATATCACCCAAAATAATATGATAAAATAGAAGGGGTCAATCAGGTAATTGAGGAGATCCTACAAATGTATGTGATGGATAAACCTTCAAAATGAGAATATTATCTACAATTAGTTGAGTTTTCTTATAATAATGGGTTTTAGACATATTTAAAGATGATCCCATTTGAAGCATTATATGGTAGAAATTTCAACACGTTAGTGAGCTGGGATAACCCAACAAAGAGAGCAATGGTTGGGCTAGAGTTACTCAGAGAAATGAAAGAATAGATGGTGAAAATAAAGCATAATTTAAAGGTTCTATAGGATAGGAAGAAAACTTATGAAAAAAAAGAAAATGCATTGAGAATTTAGAGTAGGAAATCATTTGTTCTTGAAAGTGAAAGCTAATGAGAGTTCACTTAAATTGGGGATCTTCCCAAAGATAGCAGGAAGATAGTGTGGACCATTTGAGATCTTGGAAAGGATTGGTTTTGTTACATACATGTTTGCACTACCTGCATCCATGTGCATATATAATGCGTTTCATGTTTCTTTACTTAAAAAGTATGTTCCTAATTCTAATCATGTAATTTATTAGAGTGTGATTCAGGTGGAGAAAGAAGGAAAATTTCGAGTTAAGTCGGTGTGAATATTGGATAGGAAGTTCAAGATGCTCCAGAATCAAGCAATAGGGTTGGTAAAGGTCTACTAGACCTATTACGGTCCTAAATATGCAATGTGGGAGCATGAGGATACCATGTGGGAAGAGTATTCAGATTATTCTAGAGATTTTTGAAGAATTTTGCTTGTACATGTGTACAAAATGCACTGAGGGGAGGGTAATGTAATACCCCTAGGACGAACCCCAATTGTAAATGTACATATGTTTTACAGGTTGGTGAGCTGAGATGTTTTGAGGCCAAAATGCTTGTGTGATTAGGCTAGAGATCCTATGAGAAGAAATGTCATCAAGACTAAGAAATGCAATATGTAATCACACTTGGATTTATTAATAAAATACATTACCATTGCAAACCAAATCAAAGAAAAAGAGTATGGTGGGATATGACTCCACGAGAGGGAAAGGGGTCTAATGGTTTAGGAAGAGGAACTAAGTCAAGGTGCTTAAGCAAAGGGAATATTATGATATTGTTCCTAAAAATTAAAAGACATTTGATATAATTTTATCCTAAGTTCATAAAGGTTGGGAAATAATCACCAAGTGCGGTCAAAGGTAGTTCATAAGGTGGCACATGTCAAGTTGAGATAATGCAAATATATTCTTAAGAATTAGTGTAATTCATCATTCAATCCATCATTGACTCCATCATTCCATCATGTGTACCTTTGCTGAGAAACATGGGAAGCTAATTGTTACCTTGTAAACCTTGGTGATTTTGGACTAAAGTAGCAGGTTCTTAGGCTTGTGAAGCATTCTCCTTGGGTGAGAGAATTGTTAGGGATAGTTTTCCCTTGTGTTGGGCTGGTGAGTGTTGAACTCTTCGAGCAACCTTGTGTTCCAGTTGCTATGGACTTCTGAGACTTCCTGGTCGACCTATTGCTAAGCCCAGGAAGGGAAGTGGGATAGTTAAAGGATTGTTGAGTAGAGAAGGGTTACACTTCTTGGGGTGGGACAAGGTATGGGGAATGAGAGATTGTGAGATGGGAACTGTTGCTAGATTTGGCACCTTAACCTGATCTTTATTGTGTTTCATGTGTCACCTTAGTCTAGCTTAGGAATTCTTTGCCCTAGTGGAGTCATAGCCCCAACTTGGGGGTGACCCATTGTTGAGAATTTATGAACAACAAAATCTATGGCTCAGTAAGATCTGCATCTCAATGATTTGATTAAAATATAACTTTCTTTTATGTGTTTGTTATCAATGTTGTATTATTTCTATTATGGTATTATTGTTATAGTTTTTCTTGAGGAGTATATGCTCTTAGAAATGCATGTGTGTTCATATGCAGGACATATTCATTAATTAAATGGTAGGAATTTTTTTTGTGTGTGTAGAGTAGCTCAACTTAGATGGCTAGGAAGGTTATATATATATTTTAAATTAATTTATTAGGATTAAAAACAATATTTATAAAAATGAGTTAATTTTACTAAATTAATATTATATATTTATGAAGTTCAACTTTACTTATATGTTAAGAGTCCAAATCTATTTCATATGAATTGTGAACAAAGTATTTAAATTTTATATATTTATAAAATGTAATTGTATTTATGTAGTAAGAGTGAGAATTTATCTCTTATCAATTATCACCAAATTATTTTAAATAACAATAATGAGTACTTATTATCAATAAACATTTTCAATATCGATTGAAAATTATGCTGTATGATTATTTCCCGATTACGTATTTCCCTATGCTACAGAGAAAGATTACAATGTCTTACTGAATTCCGACTTAGATTATCACAAGTCTCCCTCAGTTTACTACATCATCTTTTAAGTATGTTGGTAACCTTTCAATTACTAGAGCCTTGTGAGTTGTTGCTTTGTGAGAATTCTTTCTAATTGTGAGTTGTTCATGTGAGAATTTTTTCTAAATTATGACATCTAAATTTAAGTAAAATTGGGGTGGTATAAAGAATAAGCATAATATTAAAAATATTGTGACATTTAAATTTAAGTAAAATTGGGGTGGTATAAAGAATTGGAGGGAAAAATAAAATTAAAATATTATAAGGAAGTGATCAACCCTAATTTAAAAAATCAGAAGTTGGACAATTCCCAAAATTGACTGGGATGATAAGATCTATTGACACTAAAAGGGTAAGATGAAAAACACTTGTCTTAAAATATCCAACCTATATCTAAATTAGATCCCAATTTCAAAAAATTTATCAAGCATTAAAAAAAAGTTAAATAATCACTTACCTTTTTAAGATTGGATAAACCAAATTCTATCTCATAATACTCAACATCAACATCATCATCTTATCTAACCCTACAAACAAATTATTAATCAATCAATTTCACTGTATAATTAAAGAAAGTTGTTATCATCATATTGAACGCCACAATCAAATCATTACATGATTATATTTATAATTAAATTAAGTTGTTGAATGAGATTATGATAATAGATATAATTAAAGAAAGTTGTTAGAATGAGATTATTCAAATTAAAATAAAATGATTGAGGAAAAGAAATACAAACGATTCATTTATGTTTTAAAAATTCAAATCCAGTGTATGATTCGAATTCAAAGGAAAAGACAATTCGGAACGAAAAAGAATTCCACTAAAGTCGAAATGCACAGCCCAATATATGCCAGAATGGCTAAAGCTGGGGAGTTGATATAACAATATCCAACTAACTATTTCGTTCGAATCTGAGGACAGATGGGAAGGCTGCAAAAGCTTTCAAGGTGATATCATCTTGCCTTGTAGGGCAAGGCATCGACCGTTGAATAAACTGACCTATTAGATTGAACCACCATTTCTACTATTTTGCGTCTGTGGGGTACCCTGTCTCAATCCTCTCTGGTGCTTTCCTTTTAGGGTCAATTGCATACTTTCCAGCCATCCATAAATAGATCATATTTCCCTCGGGAGATATCAGCCATCCATAAATTCATCATATTTTCCCTCGGGAGATATCTGCGGAAGTGTTGTCAGCTTTGTCTCGTCCTTACAAAATTAAGCCTTAGTGTGTAGTATAGATTGGTAATTCGTACTCTTACATCTTCAAAGTTAGGTCCGTTTGGTCTGTACTAATAATTTGTAGAGCAAGGAGAGTATAATTATAATGGCATGCGGAGTAGTGAAGTCTCTGGCGGGTTTTCTCTTGCTGTTGAACTTCTGCATGTATGTGGGTGTGGGTGTTATTGCAGGATGGGGTCTGGACAAAGCTCTCAACCACACTTATTCTAATGGTAACTATTAATCTGTAACCCCAAAATATATATTCTTCTTCCGTCTATACATGTGTCATATGACATCTACGCATAATTTGTTTTTGTGCTTTGTTTCATGGAGTGTTTTTCTGATTGATTGTATGAAAACTTGCAGGTCCCCGAAGAGCTCTTCCTATGGGATTTTCTCCATTGTATTTTCCAATGGGGAATGAAGCTACAGGATTCATGGTTATTTTTGCTTTGATATCTTCTGCAGTAGGAGCTGCTTCATGCCTTTCGGGACTCCATCACCTCCGGGTTTGGACTGCCCATAGCTTGGCTTCCAGTGCTGCATCTGCCATGACCGCTTGGGCCCTCACACTACTCGCCATGGGGTATGTATATATAATAACTACAAAGTTACATAATATGTGACAACATATACAATGGGAATTCAGAACAATTATAATATCTGGATCATCTACGAAATGTTCATCAAAGATGACCTAATTGTTTTTCAACAAAAACTGCAGGTTGGCATGCAAGGAGATCGTTTTCGGTGGCCGAAACGCAAAGCTAGTATGGTTGTTATTTCGTCATCAGTGTTTGTGCTCATAACAGTCGATTATTTCATCATTAATGGCGTTTTATATTAACATTTGGTAACTTGTATTTGTTTGCAGAGAACGTTGGAGTTATTTCTTATTATTCTAAGTGGAACAAAGCTCTTTTACATTTTCCTCATTCATGGTGGATTCTTCGCAGAAATTTATTGTTCTTACCAGGATACCTACCTCGCTAAAACTACAGCAGAGCGTCAGAAAGGAAGCTTACATGAGCCATCTTCCATTTAATCATAGATTGTCTACAGACTGTTGATAATAGCGTGTAATTGACGAGGAGATGGGTTGTGCTGTGTGATAAGTTAATCAATGCATGCTGTAGATTGGAAATTACTTCATTTTTAGAGTCTGATGAATGAAAATCAGCTCTAAATTTGACCATCGTGTGAACTCTTGTTTGTCAGTAGCATAGGTTTGTTTTCTAATGGGAGTTGGGTTCCTGTAACTTTCTTGCATAGAGTTATCCTTACTA
>JASDQU010436761.1:75399-105288 GCA_032191745.1 Picea mariana
AACAGTCCTTTCAAGAAATTTGAGGTGAATTTCGGGTCCCTATCACACACAATTGTCTTAGGAATTTCGTGCAAGTGTGCAACTTCTTTTAAAAAGATATCAGCAACATCAGCTGCCCTGTGGGTGGTTTTCAGTGGAATAAAATGGGTGGCTTTAGTAAGCTTGTCCACCACCACCATGATTGACTCATGCTGCTTGTTGGTTCTAGGTAGTCCGGTGATAAAATCCATTGTTACCACCTTCCATTTCCACTCAAGAATGGGTAAAGGTTGCAACAACACTGCTGGGTGTCTATGCTCAGCCTTAACCTTCTGGCACTCCATAAATCTGGCGATGTATTCAGCAATTTATTTCTTCATACCTGGCCAAAAATAATGGCTTTTGACTGTTGCCATAGTCTTCTGATATCCAGGATGTCCAGCATAAGCCACGTTATGCATCTCCTTTAGAATTGCCATCTTCAATTATCAGACATTGGGTACATACACTCTGTTTTTATACAGAAGTAAACTATTAGTTCCCAAGGTGTATCTTTCCTTGGTCTATGGTCTCTCGCGCTGCTGTAGCTTGCTACAAGACTTCTGCACTGCAAATCAGTGTTTGCAGCTTCCAAAATTCTGTCTTTCATCTCAGTCCGGTACATGATAATGGTTGTAGCATGTAATTCATGCACTTTTATACTAAGTGCATCAACCACCTTATTTTCTTTCCCTTTGATATGCTTGATATCAAAGTCATATTCGCACAGAAAATCTAGCCATCTGGTTTTCATCGCATTTAAAGTCGGTTGATCAAATAAATACTTTAGACCATTGTGGTATGTTCTTAATTTGAATCTCCTTCCCATGAGGTAATGTCTCAATTTACTCAAGGCATGGACGATTGCTGCTAGCTCTAAATCGTGAGTGGCATAATTCCTTTCATGCTCTTTCATCTTTCGAGAATCATAAAAAATTACAAATCCCTCTTGCCTGAGAACTCCTCCCTGCCCCTCCTTACACACATCTGTGCACACTACATAATCCTTACTTGGATCTGCAATCTTCAGGATTAGAGCATTGGTTAGTAGCTGCTTCAATCGCTGGAAGCTGCTCTCACATTCTTCAGTCCACTGGAACTTCTTCTCCTTCCTTTGCAAGGAAGTGATAGGGTGAGCTATCCTTGAGAATATGTCTATAAACCTTCTATAGTAGCCTGCCAGACCCATAAAAGATCTAACTTCTACCACATTCCTTGGCGCTGACCATTCTCGAATGGCCTCAACCTTTTCAGGATCCATAACGATCCCTTCCTTTGATATAATGTGCCCCAAGTAATGAATCTTCCTTTGGTAAAATGAGCACTTGCTCAGTTTTGCGTACAGATGGTGTTCTCTCAACACCTGAAGCACCATTCTCAGGTGTTGTTCATGTTCTTCCTCTGTCTTGGAATACACCAAGATATCGTCCAGGAAGACTATGAAAAACTTGTCCAAATAATCTATGAACACTCCATTCATTAAGCACATTAAAACAACAGGTGCATTTGTCAGTCCAAACGACACCACTGTGAATTCATAATGACTGTACCTTGTTCTAAAGGAGGTCTTGCTAACGTCCTCATCATTTATTCTCACTTGGTGATATCCAGATCTGAGATCTATTTTTGAAAATATTTTTGCATCCTTCAACTGATCAAAAAGATCATAAATCCTTGGCAGAGGATACTTGTTCTTGATAGTGACCTTATTCAACTGCCGAAAACCAATGCACAGTCTCAACGTCCCATCTTTCTTATTCATGAATAGGACCAGGGCTCCCCAAGGTGACACGCTGTGGTGAATGTATCTCTTCTTTAGTATCTCTTCGAGCTGCAATTGCAACTCTTTCAGCTCTGGCGTACTCATTCTATAAGGAGCCTTCGAAACTGGAGGTGCTCCAGTCATCAAATTTATAGAAAAATCAATGTCCCTCTTCGGAGGTAGTCCAGGTACCTCTTGAAATACATCCTTGAATTCTTTGAGTACATCGTGATCTTCCAAATTCGAGACTACATCTCGGGATGCTTCTTCCACCCGAGCTGCATATAATTGACAGCCTTTCTGGTAACATTTCTTCAGCTGCATGGTTGATATTTCCCTAACAGCCACGGCTTTGGGAATTCCTTGGACTGTTACCATATTTACCTCTTCGTTCAGGTAGGTAAACCTCTTGTTACGACAATCCATAAGGGCATGGTGTTGGTCCAACCAGTCCATCCCAAATAAGCAATCGTATGAGCCTAAAGGAAAAATGTTCAATTTAGCCTTAGTGCTCATTCCTTTCATGTCCACTGAATAGGACTTAACCAATTCAGTGACCTTCCTCTTGGCCCCTGTGGCCAACTTTACTAACCAATACTTTTCATGTTTGCTTCTTGTTAAATGCAAACTTTCCACCACTCTAGGATCTATATAACTATGGCTATCCCTTGAATCAATTAAAATAACAAGTGGTCGGTTGTTGATCGTACCTTCCACTTCAATCATGTGTGATTGAAATTCTACTTGTTTGTTGTTCAGAGCTACATAGATCCTTGGCATTCTGCTGCCCATATCCTCCACTGTGTCAGCTTGCTGAACAGTATGGACAATTCTTGCATTGTCTTTTCTGTGGGGGCAGTCTCTGTACCTATGATTCCCTTTACAACCCCAACACTCCATAGGTGGAGACCTTGGCATCTGTTCACTCCCTTCAAATTTCCTAGGATCTCTAAAAGATGACTGTCCCCAAGGGTTGTTCTTGAAAAAAAGTGGTATGTTTCCCTTCTACCTCTGTTCTTTCTTAAACCTCTTCTGGTCATCCCAAACCTTCCGAAAGGTAGGCTTTTCTCTTTGTTGTTTGTATAAGCATTTTTCCCTTCTTATTGTTTCTTCCATAGTCTTAGGATCATCATATTGAATCTTGTCACCAATGGAAGGTGGAAATCCACTCAAATACCTCTGAATTTTAATAGCCTCGTCTTTGATGAATGGAACATACTTCAGTAGTTCCAGAAAACTTCGTTCATACTCATCAATGGTCATACTGCCCAACTTGAGTTCGAAGAACTCCTTCATCTTTCTGTCATAGTATCTTTTGGTCAGGTATTTCTTCTCAAAATACCTCGTAAACTCCTTCCACGTGACCTCTTTCTCTCTGATGTGTTGCACCTGCACCAACTGATCCCACCACATGGATGCTTTTCCTTTCAGCTGGTACATTGCAATTCTTCCTTCTGCATGGGCAGAATAATTCTATAGTTGGAAGTATTTCTTTATACCCAACAACCATATTTCAGCATCTTCTTCCTTCTTATGTTCACCATCAAACGTAGGCGGTTTAATCTTGTTTATTTCCCCTTTCAATTCATCCCTTCCATATTTTCGGTGTTTTCTGGTAGGAGACGAGCTCAAACTACTGCGTGTTCCCCTACTGAAATGTCTTTGGGAGCGACTAAGATGTTGGCTACCACTCCTCGACCTCCTTTTCCTCTCGGGAGTCCTGACGCTTCTTGATCTCCTTCTTCTCCCAGGGGTTCTGCGACTCTCCGTCTTACTTGAGTCTCTTCCCTTCTCAAGTTTCCTCTCTATTCTTTCCAGGCTCTTCAAAAATTTTAATTTTAATACACCTTGTCGATCCCTGACTTTCATGAGATTTTGGCTATCAGCTCGGCGAGCCTGGGCCTCTCTTTGCAATCCTTCAATGATTTTCATTATGTGTCCTTCCTTATCCTTTTCTTTTCCATGCCCATTGGAGTTCGATCCTTCCACTTCCACATTGTCATCCTTTCCTTCCCGTTCGTCTCTTGTTTCAGAGGCAATTTGCACCTTTTCCCATTCCATACTCGGTGTTGGTTAACTGGAGTCTTGACCCTCGTCGAACACTGCACATGCACTGTGCAATTCAATTCGAAGTTTTTCAGGACATTAAAACTTCATGAACAATCCACAACATTTATACGCCAATACGGAAAAGAACAAAAGACATTTCGATTCAAATAAGTTTTCTGAGCTCTCATTCGGCTCTGCAATTTTCGGGTCTTCGAAACTTTCATTTTCGGCATTTCGGGACTTTTGGGCCTTCGGGTTTTCAGTACCCAGGACTTCTGGTTTTTGGCACCCGAGAGTTCATTTTGTAGTGACTCCCAACCTTTTATCATTTCAATTCCCAAATTTTGAAAAATCGGTTTCCTTATTCTCCAGGCCCACAACATAGTTGTCATCCTTAAAATCCGCTACGATTCTTCTGTCTTCGGGGATTTCGGGACTTCGGGACTTCGGTTTTTCGGTCCACGAGGCTTTCAGACTTTCTTTCCTTTCCAACCCTCAACTTTCGAAATTCCGATTTACTTTACCCTCCAGGCCCACATAGCACAGTGGTCACCCACAACGACAGTGGCACGTGGCACGTTCATGAGGGTCCACATCACTTTTAATGATGTCATCGTGTCCCACCACTCTCTTTTTCTTCTCAACCCACTGGCACGTGGTACATCTCCATGTGTCCACATCCATTCCTAGTAAAATCCAACAGCCAGATCTTTCTCAGATCTATGGCGCAAATCCTTTCGACGTTTCAGGGTTTCGGGCATAGGAAGTTCGTGCATCCACACATATTGAACTTCCATTTGCCAAAATATTGAAATCACTGTCTATTTAACTACTTGATCCAATGGTCAAGTTCTTCTCTTCGTGATCTACGGTGTAGGTTGTTTCGGGATTTCGAGGTTTTGGGTTTCGGAGCTGTTCACCTCTCCTCATTTCCCATCTCTCAAAACGTTGATTTCTTCCTAGACAATTAACGGTCTAGATCTCTCTTAGATCAACGGTCATGATCCAATCATGAATTCACATTTCGTGAATTCTCACGAACTCACCCTTTGACCATTTCAAGTTATGAGTCAACGAAAGGTTGATCGCTCCCCACGCATTCTTTCTGATGGACGGTCCTGACTAATTCGGGATTTCACGTATCGCGATTTCCACATTCCTGTGCAATTCCAAAGGGATTTAAACCCCATGCACACTTTCCATATCTGACGGTCATGAGGTTTCACCTTCCCTCCTGAACAGATCCTAAAGCTCCACCACTTCTGGTATGGAGTCCTCTCTCCCTTTGGACATATACCACAATGGCTGCGGTTTCATAACACCGTTATACCTCGTGAGCTTAAAAACTCGTCAAGTAACTCCTTGACACTTTGGAGAAAACCAGGGTCTGAAATTGGCCTTACAAACCCGATTTCCCCTCGCATTCTCTGTCCAAAGACCGCTCCATTGGCCCATCTAGGCTCAGTGTCGAAACCTTGGCTCTGATACCAAACTGTAGCTCACCTTTTCAGCTACCATGGCTTAATCGCTCTTAAAAGGAAACTTTAACACCACTTGATACATAAATCATATAGGTATTATATAATCCACATGCATTTAAACAAATAAACACATTCTACATAGAGTATTCATATGAGTTACCACCATAATTAACAATCAATAGTGTTTCATACTAATTCATACACACAGTGGAAATCATGATAACATAAGCAGTAGAGTCATGCAAAACATGATTAAAACATAATCAGATACTTATCTTTTAATAGTGGTAGAGTCCACCAACCAAGTGCAGGCCTTCCACGAACCTCCCATCCTTAGACCACACTGCTCATCAACTCAGCAGTGGGTCACCCCCAAGCTAGGACTAAGCTCCACCCCGAGACAAGGAATCCTAGGTTAGGCTGAGGTTAAAGGGAAAACAACACACAACCATAGGAAGGGATTCTCTCCCAGGAACCACCCACACTCACTTCCCACAGACCCTCATTCCCCACATGCCTGTTCCACCCCAGGAGTATACACCTTCTCTGTCACCTGGATAGTCCTTCGGTTGCTAACCTCCCTTGCCTTGGGTTATAGCAACAGATCGGACCAAAAGTATCTGGGCTCTGTGGCAGCTACAGGGTTCTTTCAAAGAGTTCTCTCCTTCCTCTGCACACTCTCTCGCCTGGAGAGAATCGCTCATAGGTCAAGAAACCTCCCACACAATCCAGCACTGCATGGCCACACAACCAATGGAAAAACAGACATGGCTTTTTCCACAGGCTCAGCAATGGAAAAATGGCTCAGGGTCACGGCTTCGAGATAGAGATCTCACGCACAGGCTCGATCTCGGGCAGTGGATGCACACGGATTCTCCAGACCCAGCATGGGATTTTTCGATTCAAACAAAGGTGAAACCGGCTCTTTCAGAATCGATCACAGGCTTCTGGTTCAGTATGGAGGTATACATGGGTTTTTCAGTTCAGAAGGTGTACGAGGTTTTTCTGCAGAGCTCGGGTCAGTCGTACTGCTCATAGCTCGTACACCCTTAGGCAGTTCGATCGAATGAAAGAGTGATCCCCCCTCACGGCCCACCCAAACTGTTTTATTCGCATGCACCAGGGTTGACACGTGTCACCCTGGAGACTGCATGCGTTCCACCAGCACACATCACCTTCCCTTGGTCAAGAACTTAGGATAAAAAATATAAATGGCACATGTTCTTTTGGAATAATAATAAAATATTATTCCTAGGCTTAAGACCCCCCTAGGCGAAACACTTAGCCCCTTTTCCCACCTTCCAGCCCCTAATACCTTGCCTTCTCTATGGAAACTCAGTCCCCCTTCACTCATTCATCGTGGTTGGTCTGCACCTGGCGGTGTTTACAATTTTATTAAATGTTTTTGCATATATACAAGTACAAAATCAGGCCCTTGGCCTCCAACCCTTAGGCTCTCTGGCCTAACAATCACATAAGCCCATCGGCTTATGCAAACTTGTCTCACCAGCATATAACACATATTTACAATTCATTTCATACATTAGATTTACAACTAGGCTCGGCCTTGGGGACATTAAAACGAGCCTCCCCTGTCACCTGTGCAAAAGAACTCTTTAAAAAAAACCAAAATAGGTGACTATGGACACGAGGCCTCTGATAGAAAAAGGGTTTAAGAGACTAACCCGACGGGATACTAAATAGGTCTGCTGGTAGTGGGTACCGTCTATGGTATGACTAGGAAAATACATCAAGGTACTGAACATGTATGTTGGCAATGGTGCATTCTACCTGGGGAAGGTATGTCTCTCACTAAATATCACAACTACCCCACCGGATTACTGAGCAAGCTTGTTGGCAGTGGGTTCTAGTTGAGAAATGTCTCACTTATACTTGTTTGATTGAAAAATTCACTTTTGTCATCTAAAAATGAATACTATAAGCAAATGTCCATTTGAGAATTACCCTAAGTCAACTTTACCGGTCTGACATCTAAATCCTACATTACCTAAGAAGGAAACTTCTTAAGAGTGGGACCCTGACTAGGGAGTCTAATCTACTTATACTGTGAAATTTATCCATAACATCTAATGATAGTAAATCTCTGAGGCAAGTTAGGTGGGATCTGTTCTTATGGAAAAATACAAAATTTCCATGTTTTCATTGTTCAATGTTGTACTTAAGTCATCATAAGAAAGGCAATTTTATTTTTAAAACAACAAATAGGTCATGGGATCATATGCTATGTGACAAATGTACTTTTGGAATTTGATTTGGTTTCTCTTCTCTTATGAATTTTCTTCCATGGTGATACAATGTGTCAGATCTTTTTGCATAGGGATATGCAACACCTTTGGCATGGGGGAGGGTCAAAGAGCCCCTTTGAGGACTCTTTTCTAGACTCACATCTTGTCTTTAGAGACCAACATGACCACATTACAACCCTGCAGAACCAGAAAAAAATGAAGAAATTCAAAGACAAGCACAGAATAAAGAAGTTTCATAAAGCACAGGAAATTTCAGTACTAAGCCTCCAGAAAACTCCAGCCTAGAAAGATGAACTCTGATAATCTACAAGATTCAAATACAAAGGCAGTCACATATACTATGGGTATTGTTTCTACAATGGTAAAAGGAAAGGTAACATGGTATTATTTATTTTTCTTTGCTTATACAACTACAATAGGTATAAAAGTGTATACTAGATCTTATGACCTTATTGTTAAAACCATACACCTAACTTTTATTTCCCTCATACCCATATGCTTAACCTTAATCAATTTTCTCACCACATAGGCACTTAAAAAGATGTTGAGGGAAAAATCACAATGTATGGATGTGGGTATGAATTGAAATGAGCATGACCAGTAATGATGAGCCACGACCTTAAACCAAGAATGGCTTCATCCTTAAGTAATCACGAATCCACCTCGTGTCACATCAAATTCATCGCTTAGAGGTCCAATTGCCTATCGCAAACAACAATGATTCCTTGATACCAAACGTCCTGCTCCCATGATTACACTAACAGGAAGAAATGAAATGGATTATCTGGGTGGCGAAGCCATCCATATGACCCTTATCTCGTCTTAATTTCCTTCGTAGCATACCTTCTGAATTATTGACGCCATCACTATTTTTCTTGCCATTACCCATCTTTCTCTAGTTCAGAACCTACTCCTCTCTACGATATCCAGTATCAAACCCTTACGCTCATAGTTGACTAAAACGCTTACTCTATAGACCAATTTTCACTCACATTTTATAAGGATGGTTGTGAGCAGACATGAATCATTCTTCCATATTTATAGGGAGACTGAGGAGTTCCAGCTATGTAGAGACAAGTATGCTAGAGCGGGATGGATGTTGTTTTTAGAAAAATTCACAGGATGTCATGAGAGGGTATCTCATTCATTTATACAAAGTTACGATGGAGAGATTGTGCACATAGGCGATCTGAAACTAACCATCAATGAAGAAAATTTGAGGGAGGCCACAAGATTACCTAGTAGAGGAGCCAAGTATTTGAAAGGAGTAGGAATCAATAAAGAAATGTGAAAAATATTTATGAAGGAAGACCATCAGCACCATGATTGGAAAAAGGGGATTTCTAGAAACTATATCAAGGAAGAATATCATCCAATGCTTGCTAGTCTTTAATGATTCATCACTTGTGAAGGTAGGTATGTTGTAACCTTCCTATACCATATTAGGCTTTTGTTTCACTTTGAAGGAGGTCCTGAAATTGAATTTCCATACTTTTTATGGATGAGTCTGAACAAGATGGTAAGAGGTGTCAAATCCTTCTCTAAAACTTAGAAGACTAGTATTTATCATCAAGGTCTTATCAAAATGCTAGTTATACATGAAATTAGGAAGCAAGGGGTTAGTTGGAAAACCCTCATCACTCAACACATTTCCATAGAAAATGAACCTGTAGAGGAAGCCCAGCCTGCTCTAGATGAAGATAAGGAACCTAAGGATAAAAAGGGCAAGAAAGACAAGGTAGTTGCATCATCCTCCAGAGCAGGGAGCCAAAAAGATAAATGTAGTAAACAACAAGGGCCCTCTTCCTCAGTTAATAAGACTCTTAAAAGTCAAGAATTGAAAGGTAAATCTGAATTAGTAGAGGATATCTTAGCAGTATCACTTGAGGAGAAGGGTCATAAGTCAAAACCCTTGATGAAAGAGAAGAGTATCTCAAATCATAAAGATAAAGAGTCCATAGAACAACCTCGTGTAACCATTCCAAAGAAATAAAAGAGGAAAAGGAAACTTGTTAGCACTTCTGATCCATCACCCCCTTATAAAAGAACCACAAGGAGCATGGCAAAGAAAGGAAAATAAATTTTCATTCCTCTTATACATGAAGACCCAATAGATCTTACCTCCCCTTCCCTACACCTACCAGTCCAGGATGACATCCCTAGCTTAATTGAGGAGCAAGTTACTATTAGTTTGTGTGGGATGAGGGAGGAAGTGGAGGAAAGAGAACACATCCAGGCGGAAACAATGGGATCAATGAGGACCTTAACAAAAGGACAGATGAAGAAGAAGATTGAGGACCTACAAAATCAAAATCAGGAACTAAAACAAGAGGTAAATGAATACGAGCTACTGGATAGATATATCAAGAAGGAAAATGAGCAACTGAAGGCAACCAGATAACAACTTTAAGATGACCATGAAGAGACTTATAATAAGCTCAAGAAGGTACTAAGACTCTTACAATACATTCGGGTCATAAAAAGGGAGCTGAAAGCAGAAGCCTCAGCTGTCAACATCATTGATCCACAGGAGTAAAGAGAATGGAGTCTCAAGTTTTGAAAATTTTGAGTATGTTTCAGATGCATGAGGAAATGCAATGATTTTGGCATGGGGGAATGTTGAGCCTCTAAATTGATATCCCCATTACCATATTATACTCCTCATTTACACCTTTTTGGACTACCTAAGCTTGGATAAATGACAAAGAACATTACCACCAGTCACTTATAAGGTCATAAGGTAAATTATATTTAAAGTCATGCATTTTGTGGTTTATTAAGCTAGGAGACTAAATATTTTATGTACTAATGTTTAAAATTTCCACGTGTAGCCTTTGACCTTTGGACAAGTTCGACACTTCTATGTCAGCCCAACCATCTGGTACTTACGCACCAAATCATTCACTGTCGCGATACGGTACCAATGTCCACAGACTGTTCTAGTATGGAACCAACCAATTGTGCGCTACTCGGATCCAGTACTATCTACCGTATCTCACCTGTCGCGATTAGGTACCAATACAAGAAACAGAGCATGCCAAGTTTAGCTCCAGATTGTGCCTATTATTGAATGTTTATTAAATCATCAAAGTTCTAGCAAGACTATCTTAAGCTAGTTTGATTATGGCTTCATCCTCATACACTTCGTGTCATGAGGATGAAGCTTAAAATATGTAACTGCACGGATAAATTTGACAATTGTTGATCTGCTAAATATCTCACCTCCTTGTGTTTCACGAATGAGATTGTTTAAATAGTCGTGGCAATGATTGTGAAGCAACGTTGTATACTGTAAACATATCATGAGTTTGAAGTTTAATATAAGAATATCCTTTATTTCCATGTCTTGATCATTTACGAATGAATGTGAGTTGAGATGTTAGTATAGTTTACTTTCATGTTTTGATATTTGAGTAAGAGTGATGTGTATATTGAAGGCCAACTTACTGTAGACTCCAGTCCCTGACCTGTTGAAGCGACAAGGGCCCACCGCCCAATAGAGGTTAGCATCATTGTAGATTAGTATTAGCATTTGATTTCAGTAGTGTAACTATTAGATTATCTGTAGCTTTGATTTCTCAAATTTATTTCATCATCTCTGACAATTTCAGATGTTAGTAGCACGATTCAGTTTAGGATTTTAATTATATGATTGTTTAAGATCTTCAATTACTCTCTTTTTGCATATGCCTTGTTTCTATGAATTTGATTTCGCTTAGTAAACATAGAAGTTGTCAACAATAGTCAAATACATTTGGAAAAGAACTACTGAAGTTCACAATAAATTATTGTGAACCAAAACATACCAATTTACTGGCTATTGAAATATCCATGCTATGCCTTGATGATTATGCTTGAAGATTATATACTCTTAGAAATACATGTGTGTTCATATGCATGGCATATTCATTAATTAAATGAGGGAAATGTTTTTATGTAGAGTGTCTTAAATGAGGGAAATGTTTTTATGTAGAGTGTCTCAACCGAGGTGGGGAGGTTACATATATATTTTAAATTAATTTATTTCAATTAAAAAATAATGTTTATAAAAATAAGTTAATTTTATTAAATTAATATTATATATTTATGAAGTTCAACCTTACTTATATGGTAAGAGTGAAAATCTATTTCTTATAAATTATAAATTATGAATTGTGAAGGATGTATTTAAATTTTATATATTTATGAAATTTAATTTTATTTATATAATAAAAATAAGAATTTATTTCTTATAATCTATTACCTAATTATTTTAAATAACCCTAATAAGTCAATCCTTTTTATAATAAATATAACAATATCAATTGAAATTATGACAGATTTTAAGAAAATAACAAGAACGAGGAGGACTTCATTATCAATAACTATCCTCAATATCAATTGAGAGTTTTATTACGTTAAGGAGAAAAAAAAATCACTTCCACTTGACGAATAGATGATCACAGTGCTAATGCTAAAACCATGACGACTAAACGATCACAATGCAAAGCTACCTAACACTCGTAAGCAAAATGTCATATCTCCCTTCCCGCAAATGAGATAGGAACTCGATGTGTGTTGACTTTAGATTCATTAGATTCTCATATGTTTCTGGTACACATGCTGTATGATTATTTTCCGATCACCTATTTCCCTATGCCACAGAGAAAGATTGCAATGTCTTACTGAATTCCGACTGAGCTTATCACAAGTCTCCCTCAGTTTAATACATCATCACTTACAAGAGCTTTGTGAGTTCTTGTCTTGTGATTTTTTTTTCTATCTGTGTATATTTCATTTTTGAGGTTTAAAGTTATTATAATAAATTTATAGTGAATTTTATTCATGTTATTTATGGGAATTGAATCAAAATAAAAATAATAATAATCATTCTTCACAACCATCTAAAATAAATTTAATTAACTTTATATTTTCTCACCAATCAATTTTTTCACAACAATCAATTTTCTCACCATATAAGCATTAAAAAGATGTTGAGGGAAAAATCACAATGTATGGATGTGGCTATGAATTGAAATGAGCATGACCAGTAATGATGAGCTATGACCTTAAAACAAGAATGGCTTCATCCTTAAGTAGTCACGAATCCACCTCGTGTCACATCAAATTCGTCGCTTAGAGGTCCAATCGCCTATCCCAAACAACAATGATTCCTTGATACCAAACGTCTTGCTCCCATCATTACACTAACAAGAAGAAATGAAATGGCTTATATGGGTGGTGAAGCCATCCAGATGACCCTTATCTTGTTTTAATTTCCTTCGCAGCATACCTTCTGAATTATTGACGCCATCACTATTTTTCTTACCATTACCCATCTTTCTCCAGTTCAGAACCTACTCCTCTTTGCGATATCCAGTATCAAACCCTTACACTCATAGTTGACTAAAACGCTTACGCTACAGTTCGATTTTCACTCACATTTTATAAGGATGGTTGTGAGCAGACATGAACCGGTCTTCCAGATTTAGAGGGAGACCGAGGAGTTCCAACTATGTAGAGACAAGTATGCTAGAGTGGGATGGATGTTGTTTCTAGAAAGAAATCACAGGATGTCATGAGAGGGTATCTCATGCATTTATACAAAGTTACGATGGAGAGATTGTGCACATAGGCGATCTGCAGCTAACCATCAATGAAGAAACTTTGAGGGAGGCCAATGGATTACTTAGCAGAGGAGCCAAGTATTTGAAAGGAGTAGGAATCAATAAAGAAATGTGCCAAAGATTTATGAAGGAAGACCATCAGCACCATGATTGGAAAAAGGGGATTTCTAGAAACTATATCAAGGAAGAATATCATCCAATGCTTGCTAGTCTTCAATAATTCCTCACTTGTGAAGGCAGGTATGTTGTAACCTTCTTATACCATATTAGGCTTTTGTTTCACTTTGAAGGAGGTCTTGAAATTGACTTTCCCTACTTTTTATGGATGATTCTGAACAAGATGGTAAGAGGTGTCAAATCCTTATCTAAAACTGAGAAGACTAGTATCTATCATGAGGGTCTTATCAAAATGCTAGTTATACATGAAATTAGGAAGCAAGGGTTTAGTTGGAAAACCCTCATCACTCAACACCTTTCCACAAAAATTGAACCTGTAGAGGAAGCCCACCCTACTCCAGATGAAGATAAGGAACCTAAGGAGAGAAAGGGCAAGAAAGACGAGGTAGTTGCATCATCCTCTAGAGCAGGGAGCCAAAAAGATAAAGGTAGTAAACAAGAAGGGCCCTCTTCCTCAGTTAATAAGACTCTTAAAAGTCAAGAATCGAAAGGTAAATCCGAATTAGTAGAGGAGATCTCAGCAATAGCACTTGAGGAGAAGGGTCATAAGTCAAAACCCTTGAGGAAAGAGAAGAGTAGCTCAAAGCATAAATATAAAGAGTCCATAGAACAACCTCCTGTAACCATTCCAAAGAAAGAAAAGAGGAAAAGGAAACTTGTTAGCACTTCTGATCCATCACCCCCTTATAAAAGAACCACAAGGAGCATGGAAAAAAAAGGAAAATAAGTTTTCAGTCCTCTTATAGATGAAGACCCAATAGATCTTACCCCCCCTTCCCTAGACCTACGGATGACATCCCTAGCTTAACTAAGGAGCAAGTTACTATTACTTTGTGTGGGATGAGGGAGGAAGTGGAGGAAAGAGAACACATCCAGGCAGAAACAATGGGATCAATGAGGACCTTAACAAAAGGACAGATGAAGAAGAAGATTGATGACCTACAAAATCAAAATCAGGAACTAAAACAAGAGGTAAATGAATACGAGCTACTGGATAGATATATCAAGAAGGAAAATGAGCAACTGAAGGAAACTAGATAACAACTTTAAGATGACCATGAAGAGACTTATAATAAGATCAAGAAGGTACTAAGACTCTTACAATAAATTCGGGTCATAAAAAGGGAGTTGAAAGCAGAAGTCTCAGTTGTCAACATCATTGATCCACAGGAGTAAAGAGAATGGAGTCTCAAGTTTTGAAAATTTTGAGTAAGTTTCAGTTGCATGAGGACATGCAATGATTTTGGCATGGGGGAATGTTGAGCCTCTAAATTGATATCACCATTACCATATTATACTCCTCATTTATACATTTTTGGACTACCTAAGCTTGGATAAATGACAAAGAACTCTACCACCAGTCACTTATAAGGTCATAAGGTAAAGTATATTTAAAGTCATGCATTTTGTGGTTTATTAAGCTAGGAGACTAAATATTTCATGTACTAATGTTTAAAATTGCCATGTGTAGCCTTTGACCTTTGGACAAGTTCGACACTTCTATGTCATCCCAACCATGTGGTACCTATGCACTAGATCATTCACTGTCGCAATACAGTACCAACGTCCGCAGACTGTTCTAGTCTGGTACCAACCAATTGTGTGATGCTCGGATCCAGTACTATCTACCGTATCTCACCTATCGCGATCAGGTACCATACAGGAAACACAACATGCCAAGTTTAGCTCTAGATTGTGTATGTTGTTGAATGTTTATTAAATCATCAAAGTTCTAGCAAGACTATCTTAAGCTAGTTTGATTATGGCTTCATCCTCATACATTTCATGTCATGAGGATGAAGCTTAAAATATGTAACTGAATGGATAAATTTGACAATTATTGGTCTGCTAAAGATCTCACCTCCTTGTGTTTCACGATTGAAACTATTTAAATAGTCGTGGCAAGGATTGTGGGAGATATATAGAGAGATAGCATAAAACAACAGGTGAAGTAGCGTTGTATATTGTAAACATATCATGAGTTTGAAGTTTAATATAAGAATATCCTTTATTTCCATGTCTTGATCATTTACGAATGAATGTGAGTTGAGATGTTAGTATAGTTTACTTTCATGTTTTGATATTTGACTAAGAGTAATGTGTAGATTGAAGGCCAACTTATTGTAGACTCCAGTCGCTGACCTGTTGAAGCAACAAGGGCCCACCGCCCAACAGAGGTCATCATCCTTGTAGATTAGCATTAACATTTGATTTCAGTAGTGTAACTGTTAGATTATCTGTAGCTTTGATTTCTCAAATTTATTTCATCATCTCTCACAACTTCAAATGTTAGTAGCACAATTCAGTTTAAGATTTTAATTACATGATTGCTTAAGATCTTTAATTACTCTCTTTTTGCATATGCCTTGTTTCTATGAATTTGATTTCTCTTAGTAAACATAAAAGTTGGTAGCAATAGTCAAATACATTTGGAAAAGAACTAGTGAAGTTCACAATATATTATTGTGAACCAAAACATACCAATTTATTGGATATTGAAATATTCATGCTATGCCTTGATGATTATGGTTGAGGATTATATGCTCTTAGGAATGCATGTGTTCATATGCATGACATATTCATTAATTAAATGGTATAGAGAGAAATGTTTTTATGTAGAGTGTCTCATCAAGGGTGGGGAGGTTACATATATATTTTAAATTAATTTATTATAAAAATAAGTTAATTTTATTAAATTAATATTATATATTTATGAAGTTCAACCTTACTTATATGGTAAGAGTGAAAATTTATTTCCTATAAATTGTGAAGGATGTATTTAAATTTTATATATTTATGAAATTCAATTTTATTTATATAATAAAAATAAAAATTTATTTCTTATAAATTATTACCTAATTATTTTAAATAAAAATAATGAGTCAATCCTTTTTATCAATAAATATAACAAGATCAATTAAAAACTAAATTATGACAGATTTTAAGAAAATAAGAGCAGGACTTTATTATCAATAACTATCCTCAATAACAATTGAGAGTTTTATTACGTTAAGGAGAAAAAAAAATCACTTCCACTCAAAATGCTGACGAATAGATGATGACAGTGCTAATGCTAAAACCATGACGACTAAATGATCACAATGCAAAGCTACCTAATACTCGTAAGCAAAATGTCATATCTCCCTTCCCGCAAATGAGATAGGAACTCGATGTGTCTTAACTTTAGATTCATTAGATTCTCATATGTTTCTGGTACACATGCTGTATGATTATTTTCCGATCACCTATTTCCCTATGCCACAGAGAAAGATTGCAATGTCTTACTGAATTCCGACTGAGCTTATCACAAGTCTCCCTCAGTTTAATCCATATTTCTTACAAGAGCCTTGTGAGTTCTTGTCTTGTGAATTTTTTTCCTATTTGTGTATATTTCATTTTTGTTTTGTTTTTTTATAAATTTAAAATTATTATAATATATTTATAATGAATTTTATTTATGTTATTTATGAGAATTGAAACAAGATAAAAATGATAATAATCACTCTTCATAACCATCCAAAATAAACTTAATTAACTTTATATATATTTTTATATATAATACATTGTCAGAGTGAAACATTCTAATATATATTTATAAAGACAATCCTATTCAAATAATAAACGAAGCTTTAGAAATTGAAAATGATTCAGTAATTATTTTTTACTAATCAAAAATTACTATGGTGTCCAATTCTCAATATGGATTTCATATGATTTGACTTCAGAGTCTTCGAATTAGCCATCGCCCTTAAATGCAAGACTGTAAAAATATTCCATTTTTCAGTGCGATATCCATTTTTATTGTTGGAATGACTGTTACTCAAAAATATTAGAATGACTGTTATTCAAAATTATTAATGAGTTAAATAAAAAGGAAACTAAGAGGTTTCCCAAAATTATTTTAAGCTTCAGTTAAAAAACATTTTATTTAAGTAGGTATGGTATAAGAATGTGTAAGCTTGATTAAATTATTAGAGAATAAGGAAATAAATCTTTATATAGAATAAGGATAATATTAAAAATATTGTTATATTTAAATTTAATTAAAGTTGGAGTGCTATAAAGAATTGGAGGGAAAGAGAAAATTAAGATATTATAAGGAGCTGATCAACTCTAATTTAGAAAATCAAAAATTCTACAATTTCCAAAATTTAGTGGGATGAGAAGATCTATTATCTTTAAAACACTAAGAAGGTCTAAGATGAAAAGCACTTCGTCTTAAAATGTCCAGCCTATATATAGATTAAATCCCAATTTCAAAAGATCTAATTTAGAAAATCAAAAGTTCTACAATTCCCAAAACTTAGTGGGATGAGAAGATCTATTATCTTTCAAACACTAAGAAGATCTAAGATGAAAAGCACTTTGTCTTAAAATGTCCAATTTATATATAGATTAAATTTCAATTTTGAAAGATCTGTCAAGCACTAAAAAGAATTAAATAATCACTTACCTTTTTAAAATTAGATAAACCAAATTCTATCTCAAAATGTTACTCAACATCATCATCATATCTAACCCTAAAAACAAATTATTAATCCATCAATTTCACTGCATAATTAAAGAAAGTTGTTATCATCATATTGAACCCCACAAACAAATCATTACATGATTATAGTTATAATTAAAAAAAGTTGTTGAATGAGATTATGATAATAGGTATAATTAAAGAAAGTTGTTGGAATGAGATTATTCAAATTAAAGTTAAATGATTGGGGAAAAGAAATGCAAACAATTCATTTATGTTTTAAAAATTTGAATTCATGTATGATTCGAATTCAAAAGAAAAGACAATATGGAACGAAAAATAATTCTATTAAAGTCGAAATGCACAACCCAATATCTGCCAGAATGGCTAAAGCTGGGGAGTTGCTACAACAATATCCAACGAACTATTTCGTTCGAATCTGCGGACAAATGGGGAGGCTGCAAAAGCTTTCAAGGTGATATCACCTTGCCTTGTAGGGCAAGGCATAGACCGTTGGATAAACTGACCTATTAGATTGAACCACCATTTCTACTATTTTGCGTCTGTGGGGTACCCTGTCTCAACCCTCTCTGGTGCTTTCCTTTTAGGGTTGCTTGCTTACTTTCCAGACATCCATAAATACATCATATTTTCCCTCAGGAGATATCAGCCATCCCTAAATTCATCATATTTTCCCTCGGGAGATATCTGCAGAAGTATTGTCAGCTTTCTCTCGTCCTCACAAAATTAAGCCTTAGTGTGTAGTATAGATTGGTAATTCGTACTCTTCCATCTCCAAAGTTAGCTCCGTTTGGTCTGTACTGATAATTTGTAGAGCAAGGACAGTATAATTATAATGGCATGCGGAGTAGTCAAGTCTCTGGCGTGTTTTCTCTTGCTGTTGAACTTCTGCATGTATGTGGGTGTGGGTGTTATTGCAGGATGGGCTCTTGACAAAGCCCTCAACCACACTTACTCTAACGGTAGCTATTAATCTGTAACCCCAAAATATATATTCTTCTTCCGTTTATGCATGTGTCATATGACATCTACGCATAATTTGTTTTTGTGCTTTGTTTCATGGAGTGTTTTTCTGATTGATTGTATGAAAACTTGCAGGTCCCGGAAGAGCTCTTCCTATGGGATTTTCTCCATTGTATTTTCCAATGGGGAATGAAGCTACAGGATTCATGGTTATTTTTGCTTTGATATCTTCTGCAGTAGGAGCTGCTTCATGCCTTTCGGGACTCCATCACCTCCAGGTTTGGACTGCCCATAGCTTGGCTTCCAGTGCTGCATCTGCCATGACCGCTTGGGCCCTCACACTACTCGCCATGGGGTATGTATATATAATAACTACAAAGTTACATAATATGTGATAACATTATACAATGGGAGTTCAGAATAATTATAATATCTGAATTATCTACGAAATGTTGATCAAAGATGACCTAATTGTTTTTCAATAAAAAACTGCAGGTTGGCATGCAAGGAGATCGTTATCGGTGGCCAAAACGCAAAGCTGGTATGGTTGTTATTTCATCATTAGTGTTTATGCTGATAACAGTCGATTATTTCATCATTAATGGCGTTTTATATTCACGTTTGGTAACTTGTATTTGTTTGCAGAGAACGTTGGAGTTATTTCTTATTATTCTAAGTGGAACAAAGCTCTTTTACATTTTCCTCATTCAAGGTGGATTCTTCGCAGAAATTTATTGTTCTTACCAGGATACCTACCTCGCTAAAACTACAGCAGAGCGTCAGCAAGGAAGCTTACACGAGCCATCTTCCATTTAATCGTAGATTGTCTACATACTGTTGATAATAGCTTGCAATTTAAGAGGAGATGGGTTGTGCTGTGTGACAAGTTAATGAATGCATGCTGTAGATTGGAAATTACTTCATTTTTAGAGTCTGATGAATGAAAATCAGCTCTAAATTTGACCATCGTGTGAACTCTTGTTTGTCAGTAGCATAGGTTTGTTTTCTAATGGGACTCGGGTTCCTGTAACTTTCTTGCATAGAGTTATCCTTACTGGTAGTATATAGGATTCAAAATGTTTGTGAATTGTAGTCAAGATGATGGACGGGTTGCATCTTTATAATATATAAATCTATGCTTCTCCTCTTATTTATAATATATAAATCTATGCTTCTCCTCTTATTTTGGAAGGCTCTTTCTCATCAATTAAAAACTGCACTGTATTTGTTGTTTTACCCTACTTCTTATCAGTTAAAAACTGCACTGTATGTTTCAATAAAAATCTGTCAGTCTCTGATTAGAAACTTTTATCAGTGTAAGTACATATACAAATCCCTGAATCCATGGAAGCGACTGCAGTCTGCATTCTTTAGTTTATGATTTTGTCCAACAAAGGATTCCCATTGCAGTGCCTACATTGGGACGTTGAATATTTGGAATAATTATGGTATGGCATGAGAATGTGTGATGATGATTTGGCATCGGCATATTCCAAATGGTTCGTTTTAGTAAGAGTTGGATGAGGCACTTTACAGCGTCAAGAGTGAAACCAGGAAACAATCCACGCTGCAAACAATCCGAGTCCCCTATTGGAATTGATCCCCTATTGGAATTGATGAGTTAATGAAGTTTTTAATTATAGATTTTAATTTTGTGAACAGCATTTAAAGATATCAGTTTATTTTTAGTTGTTTTCTCATTTTAATGAATAAAATTTAATTTTGATAACTTCCTTATATTTATAAATGCATCAATTAACTTGTTTACTTTTTCACATTTACTTAATCATATTAAGAAATTACTATAAAAACATATGATTACCACATTTAATTAATTACCAATAATCCATATCTATGCAACCTTTTTCCTACTATCTTTGGATTATTATAAGGCACTACTTCATCTTCATTGTCACGGATCCCATGTACCATTGCCAGCAATTTCGTGTATCATGTTACAGCAAGTTTTTTAAAGTATTTAAGTTTTGATTCTTCACATTTCAAATAATTTGACAATGATAAAATATCTCAAATTTATAATTAGGGTTTAATTTTTTTTTTAATTATTAATTCTTAATAGTATTTATTATTTCTTATATGTAATGTAATTTTGCAAAGTTTATATAATGTAATGTACCAAATATTTGGCCACCATCGTCACCCACGTACCTTTCTGTACCAGTTATTTGACCGGTTACAGACGCAATGGTAAAGTCGGATCCAAAATCAGCGGACCCGGTTGACTCATATGCAGAGCCTTCAGTGGATTCTTTTCTATATTCGGATTATTTTGATGGATAGATATTCTCATCAAATTTGTATATTGTGTTTAGTTATATATATATTATATCAATCATTTTAATTTTTTAAAACTGTTAAATATAATTTTCACTCCATATTTTTGTTTTAAGTCATTATATCGATCATTTCAATTAAAAAATGTTAAACATAATATATTATATAAATTCATGATTGGAAAAGTTTTGAAAATTAATTTAATGATCTTCAAAGGATATCATAACTTTTGTTTTATGCGTTTCTTTATTGAAATTGATGAGTTAATGAAGCTTTTAATTGCTTATTCTAATCTTGTGGTTAACATTTAAAGATGTCAGCATATTCTTAGTCATTCTCTCAATTTAATGAATAAGATTTAATTTTTATAATTTCCTTACATTTATAAATGCATTTATTTTACTTTTTCACATTTACCTAATCATATTAAGAAATTACTATCCAACCATATAATTACCACATTTAATTAATTACCAATAATTAATATCTATACAACCTTTTTCTTACCACCTATAAATTATTACCAGGCACTCCTTCATCTTCTCCTTCCTCTTAATTGCCACGAATCCCATTTCCAGGGATCCCATGTATCATCTCTATTTCCATTGCCACGAATCCGGTGTATCATATTGGGAAAACCTTTTTTAATGCATGTGAACTGTGATGCCACGTTTTGTGTGCCTTTCATTTTCAATTTTCAATCAACAATATCAGGTGGAGAGCCTATGGTGAAGAGTCGTAGGGTTTTAATTGTGCCTTACACATTTCCATTTCTGGTCCGGTGTTGTTAAGTTTTAATTCTTGACATTTCACATAATTTGTTTTAAATCTATCCTTTTACATGTTAATATTTTTATTCGTTGTCATGCAGGTTGCACTCTTATGAAAATTGTAGTTCCTAATTTGAAGGATAATGATAAAGTATTTCAAATTTATAATTAGGGTTTATAATTTTTAACTTTTAGTTATTAATTCTTAATGGTGTTTATTAATTCTTAATAGGGTTTATGTAATGTAATGTACCAGCTATTTGGTCCGTTACAGACACAATGGTTTCACTCCATATTTTTTATTTAAACCATAATATCAATCATTTCAATTTAAAAAAAAATATATTAAAAATAATATATTATATAAATTCATAACTTTAAAAAGTCTTGAAAATTAATCTAGTGATCTCAAACCAACCGATTGAAGATAAAGATAATATATTCTATAAACTCATAGTTGTAAAATCCAAGTGCAAATTAATTCAGTGATGTCCAAAACTAACAGATAATTATATGCATAGTGGAACCGCATGCGAGTTTTAGAAATCTATGATACTACATCTTTGCTTTGAAGATGAGACTAGGTGGGTTGCTTAAGAAGGATGAGATTTTCACTGTTGTAAGAGTTTTGGACTTTTAAATATAAGCACAATGTTCTCCAATTCTCAATGATTTACACATGCACTTGCATATGCCTACTAGGTTCCTCGACAAGCTGCCTTCCTACTACCCAATTTACAAGCTGCCTTCCTCCTACCCAATTTACATAAAAAGCTTCGTTCCTACTACCCAATTTACATAAATGTTTATGGAATATGAATTTACATAAATGTTTATGGAATATGTGGCAGCTAGCACAAGAATTATGATTTGTGTTTTTAATGGCTATTTTTCTAAAATAATGAAAAATTATTAATTTATGTTAAGATTTAGGTTTATTAGTATTGTTAATAATAATTTATTAATCAAAATATTAAGATATAATAATATTTTATTAAATTTATTAATAAAATATTATTAATATTTTATTAATATGATTGCATAATTATATTTTTTAATAATTTTATTAATAAAATATTATTAATATTTTATTTTTTATTAAACATAATACATTTATAAATATTAAGTAATAATAATAAAACAAATTAATATCCGAGTCATCTAAGGAAAGCCTAGTTCAGATTCGGCTTTGCTTAAGTACCTACCACACTGGGCAAGCAACCTCCTTCCTAATTACATATATAATTCAAAATAGACAAAGGCCTAGTTATTAAGACCAAATGCATTCTATTGCCACTTGTGGACCCAGTTGAGGAGATTCTTAATCCTCTATCTCAATGAGCAAGAAAACAAAAGATTTGTTTAACAACTTGCCCCAAACACTAATTTACTAAGTGACTTAAGGTCCGTAACGAGGAGGGCTCGTCTGACATAAGGGAGAGGAGAGCTTAATTACATATATAATTCTTGAATGCATAATTACATATATAATAGCAGCATTGGTGAAGGATTGACCTTGTCAATTCGTATCGGATTTATTTCTTTTTTCATTTGAAGGATACGTTAAATGACTAATTAAATTTATTATTGATTATTATAAATATAAATAATTAATTATATTATAAAGGAGTTCTTTTAAAAGTACACATGTATTTTATATAATGAATATTAATTAATATTAATGCTTAATCATATTAGCAATACTATATTAGTAATATATGAAGGTTAATGGTTATTAGGGTTTGGGTTATTAGGATTAGTACACACATGTCCTTTATATAATAATTATTAATTAATATTAATACTTAATTATGTTAGCAATAATGTATTAATAATATATTAATGGTTATTAGGGTTTGAGTTTGGGTTATTAGGATTAGTGTTGTTAGAATTGTTAGAATTATTAAAAATGAGTAATATTATTATTATTAATATAAAGGAGTTTTAATTATTATTATTATTAATTAATAATAATAATAATTATTAATATTATTAATACAACTTTATTAATAATCATTAATACATATCAATACTTTATTAAATTTATTAATAAACTATTATTAATACTTTATTAATAGTAAAAAATATAGACATTACAAATATTATTAATAAAGTATTATTAGTATTTTTTGTTATTATACATGATACATTAATAATTAATTATTATTAAATAATAATGATAATTAACTATACTATTAGTTATTATGAACATATATAATTAATTATATTATACAAAGGGTGTTATAAGACATTCATTTATTTTAATGATTAGAAAATATGGTTTAATGAGTGTGGAATTTATTCTTTTTAATATAGGGGTTTTAATAAAAGTTTTATATGTGTGTGTCTATGTGGAATTTAATTAAAGTTTTGTATGGGTGGGAGACTTATCTAGAACAACTAAAAATCATCATCTCGAAAGTTAAAGATGATTTTTTATCAATGTCTTTAGAACAAGTATGATTCTAAGTTTCTTTCTATGTAATACATCACAGGAGTTCAAAGTTCCTATCTTTGTGACAAATGAAACACTTTCTTATATTTTCTTCAAAAACATGGAGAAAACTTTATTTCCATAATGTGTGGAACATGAACCTACCTTGTCATGTGACCAACATAACCCAATGTTGTAATATGAAAAGTAAAGTCAAAGTTGCAATATGAGTAACATAGTATTGTTGCAATGTGACCATCATAGTCCTGTTGTCGCAATGTGATGAACATATCCCCATCATAGCTTCATCGTCATTGTCACATTTTGACAAACATAGTAACATAGAAAGGTTACGAACCTAGCCCTATTTCAAGAATGTGACAAACATAGCTTCATCGTCGCAAAGTGACGAAAATTTACTATTGTTGCAATGTGATATGAAAAAAATATCCTAATATCATAACGTGTGAAACATTTCGAAATGTCGTAATATGACAAACATTTGTCTCGTGGTCCCAATTTGACACAAATATCCTAATGTCATAATGTGAGAAACATTTGTAAATTTCGCAATATGACAAACATAAGTTATAACCCATTGTCCCAATGTGGCATAAACAACCTAATGTTGCAATGTGATGACCATAACCTTATGATGTGATGTGACGAACAAAACTTGATGTCACAATCTAACGAATAAAACTTTATCAGCATTGCAATGCGACAATAAACCATGGCTAACCGCAATAAACATGGTCCAACATGGTTAACCATAATCAAAATGGTCTCGATGTCATAATGTGTCAAACATTTCCTAACGTCGCAATGTGATGCACATATGCGAACGAACCAATGCAACGAACATTGCCCTATCATGACAATTTAACAAAATAGCCTCTTAGCAATGTGATGAAAATAGTAATGTCGAAATGTGACGAACATATACGAACGTCATAATGTGATGATGATAACCTTGTCATTGTAGCATGATGAACATATCCTTATCATCGTAATGTGACGAACATAACCCTAACATTGCAAACATAGTAATTTCATAATGTGACAAACATATACATATGTTACAATGTGATGGACATATCCCTTTCGTCGCAATATGATAAAAAAATGATGTCATGATGTGACAAACATAGTAACGTCAAAATGTGATGAAAATATCTTGACGTTGCATTGTGATGAACATAGCCTTGTTGTCATAATTTGATGAACATATCCCTTTCATTGCAATCTAACGAACATATATATGCCATTGCAAACATAGTAATGTCGCAATGTGACAAACATATACACACATCACAATGTAATGAACATAGCCCTGTCGTCACAATGGGATGAACATAAATGGATATCAAAATATGTCTAATGTAGTAACGTCGAAATGTGATGAACATATACACATGTTTCAATGTGATGAACCTAAGCTTGTTACAATCTGATGAAGATAGTCGTGTCATGGCATTGTGTTGAACATATATGTTTCATCGTAAACATAGTAATGTCACGATGTGACAAACATATACAGACATCACAATGTGTTGAACATAGCCCTTTCATCGCAGTGTGACGAACAAAAATGGATGTTGTAATGTGATAAACATAATAACGTCAGAATGTGACAAACATATATGGACGTTCCAATGTGAAGAACATAGCCTTGTCGTCGGAATGTGATGAACCTAACCTTGTGATTGTGCAATGTGCCAAACATTTTCAAACGTCGCAATGTGATGAATATAAGGCCTTCTCACAATGTAATGTGCAGAACCTATTGTCACAATGTGACCAACATAACCCTACATTGCAATGAAATGAATATTTGCTAACATCGCAATGTGATGAACATAACCCACTTTGATATGTGAGATTCATGCTCATACCTCATTATGTTACAAAACTCTTTCCTTTGTAACAACGCAACGAAATTTTTTACGTCGCAATGATATGCACATAGACTCGTCATCACTATATGAAGAACCATAGCACCACGGTGTGATATATTTGCATAATCTGACGTCACAATGTGACAAACATTTCCAAACGTCACAATGTGATGAACATAACCCCTTGTGGTTATGTGATGCATAGAACCTATTGTCACAATGTGACGTAGTAATGCCTAGCAACAAAATGTGACGTAGTAATGCCTAGCAACGAAATGTGACGTCACAATGTGACAAACATTTCCAAACGTCGCAATGTGACGAACACAACCCCTTGTTTCTATGTGATGCATAGAACCTAATGTGACAGGCATAGCCCAACATTACAATGACATACATTGCCCAATATTAMCTTCATACAATAAGTTACASATTAATGTTTTAATACTTTAATTTATAAATTACATTAATTTTTCAATTATTTAGTACATTTAATACTTGTATTTATTATTTTATACATTAATTTATATATCATTGATGTATTATTTAATTAATACATCAATACTTTAGTACATWAATGTATTATTCTATCAATTTATTAATACATTATTAGTATTTTTTTAATTAACGCGTTACATTAATACATCACATTATACATTAACTCATCGATACTTTAATTTATACATTACATTAATGTATTACTTAATCAATACATTAATAAGTTAATAAAATAATTTATTTACTTATTAATACATTAATTAATAGATCATTAATATATTATTTCATTTATGTAATATCACATTAATGTATTTTTGCATTACTAATGTACTACTTTATAGGAATTAATTTAGTAATAACTTAATAATAATAATAATAATCTATTTTTAAGGTCACGGCCAAGCCAGACCTCTTAAGAGGAAACACATGTTCTTAACCATTAGGCCCACTCAGGCTATATCAATGTAATTAATACAATGCATTAATGTAATGTTTAAATTTAATTGTTAATACATTAATAAAGATAAAATACTAATAATTAATTTAATATAGTATAAAGTGTAAATTTAATGTATTAATTCTTTCTTAATATATTATTAATTTATTAATATATTTTCAATGTATTATTTTATTAATGTAGCAAATTGTGTTAATGCATTAATGATTATTGTATTAATTGAATTAATGTATAGATAAATATTATATTAATGAATTGATATTTTCAAGTAAAAATGTAATATATTAATGTTGTGTTTATATAATAATATTATAAAGTAATTTTAATGTATTTTTATTTGATTATTATATTAATTATTTAACCCTTTATTATTTAATATTGTTTTAAGGTATTTATTAATTTCATTAATACATTATATTATACATTAATATATAAATAATTTAATTTATACATTATAATTTAATTTATACATTACATTAATTAAATCATGTAATTTACATTATTATTAATCAATTAATATATTACATCCATAAAATAAGTTAGTCATTAATTTAATTTATACATTACATTAATTAAATCATGTAATTTACATTATTATTAATCAATTAATATATTACATCCATAAAATAAGTTAGTCATTAATGTTTTAATATTTTAATTTATAAATTACATTAATTTTTTAATACATTTACTATATTGTACATTATTTTATATATCATTAATATATTATTTAATTAATAGAATAATACTTTAATTTATTAATGTATTATCCCATCAATATTTTAATACATTATTAATATTTTATTACTTTATTAATGTTTTAATACTTTATGAATATATAAAAATGTTTTATTGTATTAATACCTTAACATAATAATATGATGATGATGATGATTAACGTCCACTAAGATCTAATTGGTCTATCGGACCTTAAGAGGGTAAGTGATTACTTGTGATTCTTTAGAATTTTGTTTCTGTGCTTGAAAAGCATTAAGAGAAGCTTTCCAAGATCACCATATTTTTGTTGACTTAAGAGGTTATGAAGGTTGGTAGTGTAATCAGTGTTTTGAAAATGAGATCTAATATGGGTATAGGCTGGACAATCTAAGAGAAAGTGTTTTTCATCTTCAACCTTCTTTGTGTCACAAAGGTGACACACTCTTTCATCCCATGGCGTTTTAGGAATTGACCAATGCCCAGTTTCACTATGGAGCTCATGAGAATTTGTTCGTATCTTAGCAATGCTTATTTTTTTCTTTACACTTGGCAAAACAAATAGATAATTTTGATCTTCTAGATTAGGGTTGATTACATCTTTATAATACCTTAATATTCTTTTTTCCTCTAACTCTTTATCACACCACATTTTTTCCTTAAATTTTGATTTGACATTTTTTTTAATAGTATCTTTATCCTGCAAAATGGTTTCTTCCATTATTCCCCAATAGTTTAGCCAAGATTGGGCGTCTTTATGCCATCCTCGCTTGAGTCGATGGTGGTTATGACTTGATTTGGAAGCAATTTTAGGTAGCCTCTTGTCTTCCATGTTGTTTACCTTGTTCTTATACATTAGGTATCTAGTCATAGCCATGCTCTCAATAGGGGAGAGACTAGTTTCTACGAGGAGGATGGGATAGGGTGTATTTCCTTTAATTTTGAGATTATAGGTTATAAAATTCTTTTGTATTTGCTCTATCTTTCTCCAGTATTCACGAGAGATACTACAACCCCATACTTCACATCCATAAAGAATAACAGGTGTAACAAGAGTCTCAAAGAGGAGTTTCTTCTTATCCCAACTCCAAAGTTCAGCTGATTTACAATTGTTTTCAAGCCCATAATAAGCTTTCCATCCCCCAATAATCCTTTTCTCAATGCTATAATTCCAATTAAGCTTGTGGTGAATATCAATTCTAAGATATTTGTATGAATCCACTTCCTCCAAGTTGTTGTTGTCATATACAAATGTATCATAAGGGATCTTATTGGATTTAATAATCATGACCTTAGTCTTATCAGTATTAACAGTCATACCCATATTGGAGCAAAAATCCTTGAGGATTCTTAGTTGGTTTTCAAGATCATGGGGACTCCTTGCCATAAGAACGATATCATTGGCATAAAGAAGAAGATTGATGACTATACCAGTGAGTGTAGGGCCGACACAACCTGTGTTTTCCAAACATTCTTCTAATTTATCAATGTATATGCCAAAAATGGTAGGGGACAAGGGACAACCTTGTTTGATTCTGATATTGCAGTTAATCTCTTTTGACCAGCCCTCAGTGTTTTTAAACTTAGCAATAACATTCTCATACATCCTTATTGTGGCAGCCCTCAACTCGAGAGGCACTTTTATCTCTTCCAACCTATTCCAAAGGTTTTTCCTAGGAACCATGTCAAAAGCTTTCCTAAAGTCAACAAAACAACAAAAAAGATTGGTTTTAGTATTGCGGAACTCCTCTGCGATGATCCTAAAGGTAACAAGATGATCCACATTAATGTATTTAATTAATATATAAATAATGTTTTATTGTATCAATACTTTAATATAACAATATAATACATTAATGTATTATAAATATGTTTTTACTTTATTCAAGTTTTATTATTATTGTAGTTTTATTATTATTGTATTTTTAATGTATTTTTACTTTATTAATTTATTGTTAAATTAACATTTTATTAATGTATTATTGTATAGTTTAATAATTAATTAATTAAT
>JASDQU010436761.1:105308-117849 GCA_032191745.1 Picea mariana
ATCATGACCTTAGTCTTATCAGTATTAACAGTCATACCCATATTGGAGCAAAAATCCTTGAGGATTCTTAGTTGGTTTTCAAGATCATGGGGACTCCTTGCCATAAGAACGATATCATTGGCATAAAGAAGAAGATTGATGACTATACCAGTGAGTGTAGGGCCGACACAACCTGTGTTTTCCAAACATTCTTCTAATTTATCAATGTATATGCCAAAAATGGTAGGGGACAAGGGACAACCTTGTTTGATTCTGATATTGCAGTTAATCTCTTTTGACCAGCCCTCAGTGTTTTTAAACTTAGCAATAACATTCTCATACATCCTTATTGTGGCAGCCCTCAACTCGAGAGGCACTTTTATCTCTTCCAACCTATTCCAAAGGTTTTTCCTAGGAACCATGTCAAAAGCTTTCCTAAAGTCAACAAAACAACAAAAAAGATTGGTTTTAGTATTGCGGAACTCCTCTGCGATGATCCTAAAGGTAACAAGATGATCCACATTAATGTATTTAATTAATATATAAATAATGTTTTATTGTATCAATACTTTAATATAACAATATAATACATTAATGTATTATAAATATGTTTTTACTTTATTCAAGTTTTATTATTATTGTAGTTTTATTATTATTGTATTTTTAATGTATTTTTACTTTATTAATTTATTGTTAAATTAACATTTTATTAATGTATTATTGTATAGTTTAATAATTAATTAATTAATTAATTAATTAATACAATACATTATTAGGATTTTTATTAATTAACTTGTTACATTATAATACATCATATTTTACAACAATGTATTATAATACATCACATAATACAGCTTGAGTGGGTCTAATGGTTAAGAACATGTGTTTCCTCTTAAGAGGTCACAGGTTCAAATCTAGAGGGTGGTAGGGTATGTATACCGCCGTAGACTTTATCAGTCAAATCGATGAATGGGGTAGTTTATTATTATTATTATTGATCTTTTAATTAATCAATACATTAATACTTAAATATATTTACTTATTAATACATTAATTAATATATCATTAATATATTAATTTATTTATATAATCTCACATTAATCTATTTATATACTATTAATGTATTTTTCATTACTAATGTATTACCTTATAATTAATTTAGTAATGTATTTATATTTTATTTATTTAAATATACTATTAATGTATTTTTTCAATACTAATATATTACTTTAAAATTAATTTAATAATTTATTTAAATTTTATTAAATATTTAATAATATACTAATGTATTCATATTAATCAATATAGTTAAATATATTTACTTATTAATACATTAATTAATACATTAATTCATTTATATAATATCACATTAATATGTTTATACACTATTAATCTATTTATACATTATTAATGTATTTTTCATTACTAATATATTACTTTATAATTAATTTAGTAATGCATTTATATTTATTTATTTAAATATACTATTAAATCTATTTTTTTATTACTAATATATTACTTTATAATTAATTTAGTGATTTATTTAAATTTTATTAATTTTTTAATAATATACTAATGTATTCATATTTTAGAGAAAAAATGTTTTCCTTTATAAATGTGTTTATTTACTTAATTAATTAATAATATGTTACATTATTATTTTATTATTACTTTAATAATTTCTTTACTTTATTATATTACATGTATTATTTTATTATATTTAATGTATTATTTTATTTGTGATTAATGTATTATTTTGTTAATCATTTTATACTTTATAGTACATATTAATGTAATGTATTAATACTTATGAGTATACATTACAATGATGTAAAAATTAATTATTTTATTAATTATGTAAGAATATATTAATAGTTGTCCTGAGAGAGGTCCATCGTCAAGCACTTTATAAAAGTGGTTGATATACGCCGATTGGCGTCATTTTTCACCTTTTTAAATTAATGGTGTCGATTGACGTATATCAACCACTTTTATAAAGTGGTTGTTGCTAGTAACTAACGCAACTACATTAAACGTGGTTTGTAAATGCCGAGAGATATCAAGTGAAAATTACCAAATACCATGAATCATGTTTTCAGGAAGAAATGTTATTTCAACTATCAAAGCAAAGAAATATGATTAGTACTGTTCTGCAAATTAGTTCCAAGGATATCACCATAAAGCTATAATATGTATATTTAGATATGGATAATAATGAAATATCATTGTCCAATTCGGCTATGTTGATTGGATTGGTTTCTAAGGGTTTTTGTTTGTAAGGCTATCTAAGGTCCAAAACTAGGAGATATTTAAAATATCCAACCATTTAAATATTAGCGTAGTTGGAAGAAGTTAATTTCTACCTAAGACTCGTGCTTTCACCATCTTCGAGATAGTTCCATCGATAATCCACTGCCATATCCCACCGTCACTTGAGTAGATTCATGAATGTTCAGGATCTTTAGGATCCTTCTAAAGACCTCTATAAATAGAGGAAGATGTAAACATTTCAATAATCAAGAAAAGATGAGTTTCTCAGTGTTATTCTTCTATGTTATTTTGCTTCTACTCCCTTCGTTTCGTATCAGAGCTTGGATCTGGTTCTCACTCCCTCATGGGAGGGCCCAGGATGTCGAGAGGAGTCGCCTAGCACTGGAGAGAGAACGCAGAATGGTACTTTGCTTGAGAGAATGGGTCTGGGCCCGTATCCCTCATGGGAGGGCCCAGGTACCCAGGGTTTTTAAGCATTACTCCATAACCATAAACACATAAGGAAATCGTGGGGATTTTTGTTTGTTGTGAGCTGAGGAGAGATGGGCACGTGGAGGCTAAGTGATAATTATGTAATTGTGATTAGCATATGTGTGAAGAGGACAAGAGGAGTCCCTGCTTGAATGAGTCCCGATGTGTGCACTTGAAGGGAGGATGTTTGCATCTATTTGGCTTTTGGTTCGGTACTTGGTTTTTCTTTTGCACTTAGTCTTCTTTTTATGAAATACTCTATATTTTCTATAATGGTTGCTTGGTTTTTATGGTGCTCGATATGGATGTACTTGTTTTACTTTGAAACAACGCCCTCTGTGGGTTTAGTTCCTGTGCTTATGGATCATTCACAGGGCACATTTCCCGTAGTTCTCTTGATAATCATAAGCCATTTTTTGGCCCATGGCCAACATGGAATATGCTGCAAGGATGCCCGAATATGGTGGCTCTCCCGGAAGGTAAAAATCTACATGCCCACATTATAAAAATTGGATATGGGAGTGACAGATTTGTGCAGAATAATCTCGTCAATAATGGCGTGTAGCCTAATGAATTTACTTTCGCTACTACTGTTAAGGCTTGTGCTAACCTAACAACTATAGAGATATGAATAGGCATTGTTGTGTTAAATGTGTCATGTGGGTCTCATCTTCCCAAGGGAGAGTTGAGTCAAGTGGTGTAAATGTCTTCCATTTTTTAGTAGGGTGAGAACTTCATTTTGTAATTGTAATATGGCTGAAGTGTTTGAAATGCATTGTTGAAAGTGCTTTAAATACATTGTTGAAAGTGGTTGGAATGGTCATGCGGGGTTTAGTCTTAGAGAAAATTGAGTTAAGTTGTAAGAGGTCAGAGTTAAGTGAAAGGTCAAGGTCAAGTGAATGAGTCTAAAAGCTTTGTGAAAAGGAGTCTTGAAATGTAAAGTCATTAATCTCAAGAAGAGTCAAAATGAGTGATAGTTAAAGTTAAAGTGAGAGTCTGTTTGCTAATCTAGTCAAAAGTTGATTCCAAATCAAATGTTAAAGTGATGTAAAATCATGGCAAGCGGTGCCTCAATTAAGTTTCCCAATCCATTGTCATAGGTTGTCTTGTTGGATCTTGATCAACTCCAACAAGAAACATATCCATAAAGAATATTGAAAGGAAAAACACGATGCAAGAAGCAGTGTAAAACAATAAAAGACAAACTCGTGATGCAGAAGACAAAGGGTGATAGAAGACAAAAAAACGGATGGTAAAAGATAAGGAAGAAAGAATCTCGTTGAAAGAGGTAAAGAACAAAGAAGACTCCAAATGAAGTTATGTAATCCTTAATGATATGATGTAAATGGGCATATGTAATGGGATTGTAATTTGTCTGACATTTAGTAAAGAATGTGGAATTTTTGTACCTGAGATGAAATGATGCATATATGTTGTAGGGGGTGCTTTATTGGTAGTACCTGACACCCTAAAGGTGTTTGGTCCAAAGTTGTAAATCTTAGCCATAGGCAGGCAAGCTATATTCCCCAGGTGTTTAGTAAGCCTTGTTGAGTTAGGCCTACATGGATTAGTGTGATCGTGTAGCGTGTATCCCTCTTATGCATAGAGTGGATGTGGCATCAAGTTGTGGAATTAACCACTAGGTAGGTACGAGGGTGGCAGGTGTACTTGTATCTAAGTTTGACAGTGATCAGAGAAGTTAGATATTTGATTAAGGGGAGGAATGTGAGATTAAATAATCTCAGAGTGTGAGTTGGTTGGGACCAAGTTATGCCTAAAGGAGTCTAATGTATTGATGAACCATGTACGTGAAAAGGATACCTAGAGAAATGGTGAGTATGGTACCCATGTATCTCGGTAGATGGATCTCTTTTTATATGGACATCAATGATCAGTTGTTTGCAGGTGCAAAAGGAAGATGCAAAAGTTCGAGCATTAATCAATGTTATGTAGTTACAAAAGAAGAAGCAAAAAATGTTTGCTGATGAAACTCATAGTGAAGAAATCCCAAGTGAGTGTGTGCGGTATAAATCAATTTCCCCATCATGCAACAGTTGGGGAAATTTCCCCATTAACAAAGTTTGTGGTCAACTAGAAACCACTTGGTGTGTTGGTTTCTGAGCATTGTAATGGTTAGGGGTAAGCCATAAAACCCCAAGGTGATTTATGATGAGGGGAATCTAGTAAAATAAAATAACACATTGAAGGAATCCCAAGCATGTGAAGATATAAACTAAAGATGATGACATGACTCAGATAAATACCTAACCAAGACATGTATTCGTTAAGGAGAGAACATTGCAGATCAAAGGAGAAACTTGCCGACATATTTACAAAGGCTATTAGCACGAGACCAATTTGAGTATTTGAGAGAAGCATTGGGAATTATAAATATTGATGTAATTAGTAGTAGAAATTAGGGGGGAGTGTTGGAAGAATTTAATTTCTACCTAACACCGGTGCTTCCACCAGCTTCGAGAGAATTCCACTGACAATCAACCACCATATCCCACCGTCACTCGAATCGCTTCATGAATGTTCTGGATCTTCGAGATCCTTCTAGAGACCTCTATAAATAGAGGCATATGTAAACGTTTCGATAATCAAGCAAAGATCAGTTTCTCAGTGTTATTCTTCTGTGTTATTTTGCTTCGTCTTCCTTCAGGCGTGTCCCAAACTGAGTCTAACCAAGAAAAAAAACAATAAAACTACGATGAAAACAAAGCGAAAATAGCTTGTCTAGAAACATCTCGTAGAAGTTCAACCAATGAAACGAACAAAATTGAAAAAAAAGACCCTATTTACTTTGCAAGAAGTCTACTCTCAATTTCATTTATTCTCCAGGGACAGTTCTTCTTGATGTGAATTCAATCGAATATGTTATTTATAATGATGTTTTTAATTACTTGACAATGTTTTTGGGGAGATTTTACAGCCACTGTTTTGTATAATTGTAATATTACCGAGATTGAATTTGGTCATGATAAAAAAAACTTGAAAAAAAAACTAATATTATTGTTTCGAAGAAGACTTTACTCATAGCATTGTGATTGGCTAGACTTTCAATCTCGTTTGTAAGTCTTCAATAAGCATGATTGCTCCGAGAGTAAATACCATGACCACTCTATGCTTTCGAGCATTAGACCTCCATCCTCGTATGTATATTCTCCATCCAATTCTGAGCCTTGTGGTTTCATGACTTATATGATTAAGTTATAATTTCACAAAATATGAGCCCATGGTCTTTATGTTTACTCTTTTTCTTTTATGATTATAAAATCATTCTAATAAGAAAAGGTTATTAGTATAGCTTTGTTCATACAAAAATTATAAAGTTGTAATTGGTCTCTATGAATCGTGGTTATTACGTATTTTAACTGATTGTTTGGTTATTACGTATTTTAACTCATTGTTTAAACAAAATTGGGATAGAGGATCCAAAAACTAAAATGATGTTGTTGTGTTTAAACAAAATTGGGGTAGAGGATCCAAAAACTATAATGATGTAGTTGGTATGGATGAATGAATATTACTTATATTCTTAAGTGTTTACACTTTCTTCTATTGAGGTAGGTGGTTCTTCTTTTTTTATGTTGCATAATTGATTATATTATCATTATTGAATTTAGTTACAACTTTTTTAAAAGATAAAACAAATACCTAATATAACATCCATTGTTTAGATTTTTAGATTTTTTTTTTTTTTAATAAATTAGATACACATCATTATTATTATTAGAAAAACAATTATCTATTTACATATACATTATTATTATTATTATAAAAGTCACAACAATGTGATTATTATTATAAAAATCACTTTCATCCTCTTATCTCCATTTTCCATCTAATTCAAAGCCCTAGCTTTATGATTTATATGATGATGTATATTGAAAAATGTTTTTCTAAAGCCATAACTAAATAGGAAATATCATGAAAAAGATTGAGATACTTGGATGCTTGAGTTTTAGATTTGTTGGTATGCATATTGTACTTTTTTATGTTGTTTTTAAGTTTTTCATGTTATGTATAAATGAACAAGGGCACATGAGTCAAAAATCATACTAAAATAGTTGGGTTAGAAGATAATAATGATTTATATTCTTAATTATTTATATTATCTATCCAAAGACTCGATTATCATTGAATAGAATTGTGCATAGTTTTTAGTGCACATCTTGGTCGAATATTAGTTGACAGTTTAGTCGATCCTTGACCAACTCAATTTAGTCGAATTTCCTTGCAAACTTCATTTGACCCTTGACTTATTCAACCCATACATATTTTGATGAGGATTGATAATCATACTCAACACACATGTAAAATGACATTATAAAAAAATAATGTGGCAACACATGACATTATAATCACACTCAAGAAAACACCAAGAATGTGGCAACACATGTATTCTTCTTCTTCTAGTCAACACCTAGGAAAATTATAATTAGTCTTCCTTAAATTCCCTCATGAAACTAAATGTAACTAAAACATGATGTGTTAGGAAACCAAGCATCATTCAAAGATTGTATAAATATATGTAATATCCATTAATAAATGGTCATGTTTCCATATTATAACATAGGACCTTTATATTTCACTTTATATTGTTTAGGAGTCCATTGAATCACTTTACCTTTATTCAAAAATTATTTTTACAGATTTTGAAAACCAGCTTCCAAAGATGTCTGATCAATACGTTGGTGTTTTTACCCATTGGGTTTATTTGTCATTCATGGTTTATGGTTTTATGTGATTGGTATTGTTTCTTTCTTTTAGTAATTTTTATTTGAAAATTTATGCAAATTGGTTTTAAATATCGTTTTTTATTTTATATGCTTATGTCATAATAGGATAGTATTATTGAGGGGACTGTATTGTCCCCCATCCTCACATAGGTGAGATAGATCATTAGTATCAAAGAATAATTCTTGATAAATGAATTCCTCGTTAGACTGTAATGCTTCAATCCTTGTTAAATCTCCCTATAGAGTCAACAATCCTATGCATGTTCTAACATTATCGAATATGCAATTGTTTAAATGTGATTGCCTTCATTTTTTTGAGTATTTTTGTACTCAAAAACCTAAACCAAGGTTGAAAGATGAAACAGAAAATAAGAACAATTTTACGCAGGCTTAATAACATATAAAATGAGAACTTAATTGATAGAGAGAAGACATGTGTGATCATTTCAATGAAATCCTTCCTCGACATGATAGTTATAAGGATTCTACTTTGGTTAGAGATGTGATAGGAACTTCCTTTGATAGGATTATCCCCTCCAAGGTTCAAATCAATCTACCAATTCCTAATCTATAAGGAAAGATGGATCCAAAAATAGTAGTAATTGAATACAACAACTAGACTGCTACCTTTTTGTCGATAGAATTTCTAAGGATAAGATGATTACTATGGCATCCTTGAAAATGTTAGCTTCTATATATTACTAGTGGGAAAATAGAAATGAGATGACCTAGTAGACCCCATTGATACATGGAAGAAATTGGTTGACCATGTTACAAAATAATTGTATCCATACATAGAAGAAATAGGTCAACTATGTTAGGAAATAATTTTACCAACCTATGTGCATAGAGCAATAGTATAGGAAATGAAAAATAATTAAGAAAATGGAATGCTCAAACTATACATATTTATAATAATGAATTCCACACACCAATGGCTTGACATGAAATTAGGGAGGAAGAAAAGATAAAATGAAAAATAATTAAGAAAATGGAATGCTCAAACTATACATATTTATAATAATGAATTTCACACACCAATGGCTTGACATGAAATTAGGGAGGAAAAAAAGATAGTTGTTTTGAAGTATAATAGTGGATTTTCTCCTTATATCCTTCAATAGATGGAATTTATTACTATTAACGCTCTTGAAGAATATTTTCACTATTATATCAATATTTAGATCAAAATAAAAGAAAATGATGTTTTTTTTTGACCAAATCAATTAGTCGACCTTTCAACAAAAAATATTAAAACAAGAAATATTAATTGATTGTTGGCCTTGCTAAAACAAAATGGTCTACTAAAAAATTTAATTATTAGAAAGGAGACAATGGAATATAAAATTTAAATAAAGGTAAGCTTTCCAATATCAAACATCAATATGGGATTCTCAATTGCCAATCCGAATCTATATTCTAACTAGTTTCAATGAAACAAGTTATGAGTTGATCAAACATGCTTAAAATTCATGTTGTTTCAATGATTAAACCAAGAAATTCTAAAACGATTGCATGAATAAAATAAAATTCATATTATTAATGATTAAACCAAGAAATTCTAAAAATATTACATCAATAAAATAAAATTCATATTATTGATGATTAAACCTAAAAATTCTAAAAAGATTGTATCAATAGTCAACAAACCACTATGCTAAACTACTACTACAACTAGAAGTTGAAAAAGTACTAGAGAATACAAAGATGTGTTCAACGATCTTAAACGATCCAACTAGAGTAGGTCACTAGATTTCCAAGTAAACCCACTAAAATAACACAAGACTCCAATGTCACATATTTTTGTTGTTGATTCCATGTCCACCTTAATTGAGTTATTTTTCCTTTCATGTTACGATCCAACTAGAATAGGTCACTACATTTCCAAGTAAACCCACTAAAATAATACAAGACTCCATTGTCACGTATTTTTGTTGTTGGTTCCCTGTCCGCCTTAATTGAGTTATTTTTCCTTGCATGTGTCATGATTTTGTGTCATATAGTGTATATTTCTTCGTCGTGTTTGTGTCATAGTATGATGCAAAAGAAAATAATTTCATTTAATTGAGGCATACTCCCATCTTAATGCATCATAGTTTACATCATATTTGTGTCATTTGCACCATGGTGTGATGTAAGGAAAATTCGTGCATCAAAGTTTCACAATTTATCCATTGATAATAAAAATGTTTATATTGATAATTGTTGATAATTATAATTATTATTTAATAAATAAAAATATTATGTCATTATTAAGAATAATGTAATAAATGAATAATATTATATTATAAGAGCTTAAAAATAATTTATTTCTAATTGTATGTATGAGAATAAAAATTTAGAGGGATTTAATTCATACACATTATTTGGAGTTGACCTTCATCACAAGCATAATTAGAGCCATAGAATTGAGAACATGATTAATGCAGGATGGACAACCATTTTGGTCTTGAGAATAATGGTAAATGAAAAGGTTTTTTGTTCCAAAATAAACACTCTTTATTCACTTTATCTTATATAGATATCAATTTTGGGGTTTCATTTTATCTAGAAAATCTTGGAGGAAATTTAGAGAATCTAGAAGCATTTTGTAATTTATAATCTTAAAATTAAAACAAATATATCCTATCTAATACTCCTCTTACAAGATGGTTTTTAACCCATTGAAAATATGGCTATGATTTACACATAATGTACAAACACAAAATAACTAACATGAAATACAAGAGGCTTCCTAGGAATTCTTCAAATTTTAGTCAAGTCACTTGTAGCTTAATACATGATGGAATAAATATGCTAATTCTTGGCTAAACCATTGGAGAATACAAGAGGAGGTCACTCTGTAGAATATCAATAATATTAAAATACTGTCATGTCTAAATTTAAAGAGAAATTGTGGTACAATGATCCAGATTATTTTTAGCACGAAATGAGAGAGGAGATATAATAAAGAAATGCATAGAGATATCGTAGATATTCAATAATATAACATAAATGTATCATAGATGCAACCATAAACACATATTATAGTAATACACGATTTCTATTAATGAAAGAAATGTACAGAGACTGTAAAAATACAGAGTGAAAGACTCGGTAGAATGGTGGCAACTTATCTCTGAGAAGAGATGTGACGGATACTCGCATTCGCAAGAAGATGATAACAATAAGGATATGAAGGCATTTTTACAATAAACAAGAATGCCAAAAACCTAACCCTAGGAAATGAAGTGCCAAAAGTCATGTGGGCCCCGTTTGGGTAAGTTAGTACATCAACTTCCCGGGGTTGTAACTTTCGCATATGATCTCCATTATAGGCGTATGATAGCCCGTTGGAAAGGTATTGTTGAGGAGATTCATTTTGGGGGCCCAATAATGCCTTTTTCTATCATTAAGAAGCTTGATCCATAAAAACCTTCATTTAGGCCCTCAAAATGGCCCCGAAAGTTAAAAACTGCTAAAAATACTAAATTGCCAAAATTGTCAGAAAACTATTTTGAGCCAGTCGAAAAAGGTGAATGGTCACCGATATCCACCTGGATCATATAATGAATAAATAGAGAAAATTGTAAAATGAAGATGTTATAAAGAGGTCAGTAACCCCAATGTAGAATATTATATGAATGGATCCATGAAGATTTGAAATGGCTATGTGTTTATTTCTCTAGTTTATTTGGTGGTAAATAACCCTTCAAGTTTCATGTTTATAACCTATGATAGAAGTCTTTCGGAAAGGTTATTATTATTCCTTGGAAAATCCTTTAGGAAGTATCAATGGCTAAGTTAAATCCACATGGTGCTTTAGGCTATGTGGAGGTCGACATGCGATGTTTTGGACCACATTAAGGAAAGGATATGAAATGTGTAGTGATACCTCTTCCCTTTGCACACTACATAGGGAAACAAGGTAGAGGCATATGAGACAAGGTAAAGGAATAAGGCACATGTAAAATGGGTAAGTGATAAAAAAAGCATGGAAACATTTAGATCATATGGAAGCAAGGTGATGCATGGATCCTTGATGTTTCAAGATTCAACCCAAAGTTAAAAATATGATTATGATCCAGTACGGAAGCTCAAGAAATATACATTTAATGGGACTCAGAGTCACATGGTTAAAATTTCAACTTGACACATGCCCATCGCTTATTAGTTGCAAAACTAAAAACTAAATCTTATAAATTAGATGTAACACTACGAGATACCTCTTACCATTCCATATGTGGTATCACTAAGTGGCCCCTTAACTCAGTCACAAGGTGCCATGTGGTATTTATAGAAGGTCAAAAGTATTCCAATTCTATAGAATTCAAAATGTGAGAGAACAAAGGCATGACATTGTAACTACCCCATAACCAATTCCTAGGAAAAAAATTGGTTCTGGGCCTTTTGTAGAACTTTTAGAAATAAGCATAAAATGGAATGCACATGTCGAAGGAGGGGTTGGACCTGTTATCCCCGATATCCAGGGATAACTAGGAGATCATGTCTCGAGGCCCACATGGTCCTAGACATGGAGTATCGAGAGAAGGAGCGACCTGAGCATGGTCCTGGAGGACCCATTTTCTTCTTCTCAGCCAGACTTGTCCTGCCAGCAGTACCAGCCTCCATCACTACCGGTTTGGCCTTGCATCAGAAAAGGCTCTTGCTCCATGAGGTAATTGGTCCGAGGTATCATGGTATGTGTCATATTTGATCATTATAACCTTCTTATGTATGCATTGCATCTCTTTCATTTCAGATGACTGCTTGGATCTTACACTAATCCACTTGACCATTGTTGGGGTGATTGATGGGGTAGCTTAGCAAGTTGGTATCCTTGGGTTTTGGTTAGCCACCAAAGGGGGTTTGAAGGACCATCGTCCGTTCCCTTCATACTATCACCTTTTTCATCTTAAAACCCCGCTCATCTATCCCATTCCCCTAGTCTGCCCATTAGGAGGACCACCCGGGTACACTTTGTCTTGTGGGAAGAAGGGGCTAAAGGCCCAGGAGGTAAAAGCAGCTGGTAAAAGATAAAAGCCATAGGAAAAATGAAACCTAGAGATGCTTCGCCCAGGGGATCCCCGAGAAGG
>JASDQU010436761.1:117949-130431 GCA_032191745.1 Picea mariana
CCTTTCTTTTGATTGGTGATGAGCTATTGATGAATTTTGAGATTGATTGGTTTAAAACGTTGGCTCCTTTCCTTTCAATTTGACTTTTGACAAAGCTTGACGTCACACTGCAGTAGCATTATCATAGGGCTGACATCATACTCCTTTTCATGTGGTTATACCTGCAACGTTGTGATAATTAGCAGCCCTATTGATTGGCATTGAGTTAATGTTTATGCTTCTAAGCTAATTGACAAAACGTTTTGGCTCTTTGTCATCTGATTCACTCTTTGATTCAACCCCACGTCATACCTATTGTAGCAACATTATATAGTGACGTGGCAGCATAATATATGAGCTTGATTTGACACATTGCATTGATATTTTGATACAGGGTTTAAATTGACACATTGAATGCTAATTGTCTCTTATGCTTTATTGAGATAATACAAGTCTTTGCTTAGCTTGGCTATCATTGACTTCGTCAATAATAGCATCATTTATTTGCTCATATATCGATTAGAAGATAGTCATTGGTTTATTGAAGTACTAATTCACTGCAAGCATATATTCTAGTTGTCTTTGTCTTTGTCTCGCAAGCAGGTACATTAGCAGTGGTTATATCTTGGTGACTATCTTATATCGGGCATCAATCTGTGGAAGGGTTTCCCTTTGACTTGGTCTTTATTCATTAGCCTTCATTTATCCAGATTGACTTGGGGACGTCTCCCTTGGACTTGCCCTCCTAGATAGAAAGAGCCCCCCATCGAGGTGACAGTGGGTGGGGAAGCTCCTGTTACGCCTGTTTCAAGCCCTAACTCAAGCTTTCAAACCTTTCCTACAAACCGTGCGATAACAGGACCATTAATATGGAATAGGGAGGTTGGATTGGAGGTTGGACTGAAAATCATAAGGAATAGAAGACATTCCACATGTTGGGTGGACATCAGATTTGCATCGGTATAAAATTCTAAAGAGATTAATTGGATAGGATCCAATTGATTGGATTGTGAAATACATTTTAAGGAAGTGAGTGAATTTGTCACTCTGAACTATATTTCTTCTATGTAAAATCTAGAGAGCCTTGTAACTGAGAATGAATTAATGATACTAAAGCAATATAGGCATTTTGAAGTTGGATTTTTTCCAAGTTGGGTTTATCTAGGGTATCTCTTGTGTTAGCATGATTATGTGATTTAATGAAATTAGTTTCATAGATAGTGTAATTGAAGTAAAACCAATCTCTCTTAAATGAAAAAAAAATTAAGGATTTTATTTTAGAAATTATTTTATTTAGCATTAATATATGCGTTGCTCAATCACTATGGCCATAGGCCTATGATTATGGACCATATTAGTATATGATTATAGTTCCTAACGTAAAGGGGGAAGTTACCGAAGAATGTTCAATATATAGAGAGAGTTGCAGGAAGGTGGGGAGTTAGTTACCTTAGACAATAAAATTAGTACTAGATGGGGAAGAAATACAAATAAAGACTATACTTTGTGTTCATTCTTTTTCCTTGTCACACATAAATCAAGCGATTTTGATCTACAATTGAACCTGGATTTATCCTAACCATAAACCAAATTTTTGAAAGCTAAAGAGATTTGGTGATCCTTACATGTTGATAATGAAAACCTAGAAAGCATTTTCCTTAAGAATTTGGCATCATTTTCAAATGTTACAACTCCTTTACGTAAAGTCACCAGGGGTGATAGGTCTTTGTCCAATTAAAAAACATATACCGAAGAATAAGAAAATATGGGTGTACACCTACTCATTAAGTATCCCTCTTTGTCAATTCCACCCAACATTTGAAAAAATTGAAGACAAAGGTCACATGTTGGAGATATTAGTAATTTTTTCCAAGAATCCATTAATGCAATGTTAATGTCTTGATTTAATAATTTTTGGAAATAAATAAATAACTATTTTTTTCATGATGGGTGCCTCCATATACCCCTTATAAGTCATTCCTTACCCATAAAACCATTTCATCCTCCTCACCTATATCCCACACATACCTTACTTATTTCCCCTATCCACTCCTCTCTTAATATTTTGTAGGAACTTGTCACCTACTTCCCCATTATTCCTCCATCCCTATATTGATTTCTCCATGCCCCTTTTCCTATATAACAACAACCCCTTATTTCTATTGATTTCCACTGAGTCCCACCCTCCCTTATCATCCACATCCTTATCCCTATACATACCCTCCCCTCTCCTCATCTCTCATGGAATTTCCCATGTAGATGCAGAGGTGTGAACCCTCTTCCACTCTATCCTCTATCCACATAATTCTCCATTCCTTCCACCTACATATTGCTATTTTATTACTTATACTATGTTACATGTGGATGCATATGTGTGGATGTGGAAGAAATTTCTCATGTGGAAGTAGAGGTGCAGAGACCCTTCCCCTATTTCCATCATATACATGATACTCCATTCCTTGCACCTATGTAATGTTATTTTGTGAATTAGCCTAAGTTATATGGGTAATTGAAATATAATTATAATCTCTCACTATGTGTTATTGGCAATGCAAACATGAAAAATCAATAATTTGTTAACTTGGAGGGTTGATTCAAGGTACTTTCACAATGAATTTGAATATGGTGTAAAAAGATAAAATGTAGGAAATTGAATTAGCTTTCTAATATATAATTATTTTATTATTAGAATTTTGTGTATGACTATGTGAAATTTGTTTTTTCTAACAATGGCATGTTATTTTTCATGCACAATATAATGCATATGTTCCTGTTACAACAAGTGTTGAGTTCATAAATGATGGAACTTCCTTAAAAAAACTGTAAAATTATAGAGAACACTTTGTTCTTGTGCATGACCATTTCTTCAAAATTTATAATGTTAATTTTATATACATTTTAAAAAATATGAAATTCATTATATCCTTGAAATCACAAGGCCATGCAGTAGTGTAGGGTATGAGGGTGTTAAGATAATCAAACTATTTGTATTTTTATTTTAGATTGTAGATATAAGTCTTTACTAGTGTAGCATATAACCTTTTTTTTAAATGGTTAAGGTGATAAAAATTTATAAAATGAATAAAAGATGTATCTATTTTAAGATTCTAATATATGTCAAGGAAAAAATATATTAACAATAGTGAACATTTTTTTCTAAATTCTATATTTGGAATATGCATAGTCGAATCTATATGAATGTGTAGTTTCATCGATGATGTATTTGTGTAGACTATAAAAAAATAATGTTGAAAATAGAGATATTGAGATCCATTCAGAAAAATGGAGGTTTTGATGTATTTGCAGCTCAAACCACTAGTTTTTTCATTCCAAACCTAAATCCTAAGAAACCATGTTTGAAAACACATATGTTAAAGTTGTCAATCCCACCTAAAAAAATCTAATGAAAGGAATGTGCATGTTCTCTAGAGAGTGTACACATTCTAGAGTGTGCGTTTGTTTCTATAACACACACACACTATTGTGACTAAGCTTACTTATGCACAAGAAATATTCCTAGAGGTCTAAATAAGGTCACATGAGGAGAATAATGGGTCCTAGATGATGCTTATTGGGATCAATATCCATGAAAATCACCTACTACCCACAAATATTCTACAACTATAGTGTTGTACACCTCCTTGAAAGACCAGACAAGAACCTTGTATCGTATTTGTAGCCTACTAGAGGGATATAGGTGCCATGATTAAATAACAACACCAGACCTAAAGGAGAATGTGTCTCTATCCCACACTTTGAATCATTTGTTGGTACATGGTTTGTTTTATTCATCATCTAAGTCAAATATGAGTTCCATGAGTAGGTTTTATGCATTGAAAATGGGGTTCAAGGTATAAGCATTACAATATAGGAAATATGAATAGTAAGCCCTAAATGAACCTTCTTATACTAAGAGATATGGTTAGGAGGGGAAAACACCGAACCCTTAGGCCGTAAACAATACTTATTAAGATCAATCACAATGAACACACCTACAACCACAAAACAAACCCTCTCTAGGGGGATCTGGCATCAAAGTTGGATATGGATGTCATTAGGAGCTTTTGTGCACTAAGGATGGGTTGTATGGCCTTGAAAATGGTCAAGATAGGAAAACAAGCAGCTCAAGATATTGTTGAATATACTCTATCCCAAGAGCCTTGAACGAGTCCTTGAACCAACATATGATTCCTTTGCAGTGTTGTTTTGTAGGCCTTTGAGGGGGATACGAGTGTGGTGAGTAGGTTTTGTGCATTGGAAATGGATATAGATGCCTAAATATTATCAAGGGGGTAAACAAGGGTCGTAATCCTTAATTGAGCCTTCTTTATCTTAAGCAAATAAATCCTAGACATAGTGATATGAGCCCTTGATAGGGGGTATTTTCCCTTATAGTTGGATATGGGTGCCATTAATATGTTTCAAGTGAAATAATTGGGTATGGAGGCCTTTCCCATAGTTTTGGTATGGGAACAACATATTGAGTCACTTTACATTGGCTATGGGAGGAAAATAATATCATTGGTCCCTAAACATAACCTCTCACGCTCAAGTTCCATGAACAAAACCAACAAAGTTCAAGTGCTTTGATATGGTCGAGGGGGGAAACCCAAGACTTACCTAAATTACAAATATTGTAGGAATATAGGGTGGCACACGATGCCTCAAGGTACTCCACCCAACCTCTCAAGGTCTTAAGCATATTCTAGGAGTCAAGGATCATGAATGACACCTCGAATGACCATAGATGACCTCTTGAGGGGATATTTGGTCTTCAAGTGGGGATATGGGCATTTTTAGGAGATTTTGAGAATTGGGTATAGGTCTTAGGTCCTTAGATACAATCAAGAGAGGAAACCCAAGCCTAGTTCCTAAAGAAATATTCTATCCATCTAGGGCCATCAACGATATGTTGAACCACCACAAAGGACCTTTCTAGGGTATCCTTGGTCTATGGATGGTGATAGTCAATATTATAAGTTTTTGAACATTGAGTGTGACTCTTTGGACCTTGGATATGGCCAGGGAGAAAAACCAAGCATGATTTAGTAAATTAACATTATAGGATTCTAGTTCCAAAAATGACACATTGAACCACCAAAAAGGACCTATTAAAGGCATCCTTTTCCTCTAACCAAGTATATAGGTAGCACTATAATTTTTTAGAATTGATTATGGATCTTGGGGCCCTAGACATGGCCATGGGAGGACGAATTAAAATTAGGCCATAAAGGATTATTCTATCCATATAGGGACAAGACAGATTCCTAAGAAAACTACACATGGCATCATGAGGGTATCATTGGCCTATGGTTAGGGATGTCAGTGCTACTAGGTGGTTTTGAGAAGTAGGTATGTGTCCCAAGGCCCTGGAAATGATCTATGGAATAATTACATGTCTTAGGTCCTAAAGAAATATTTGAGGCATCCAAATCCATGAATAATTCTTCAAAGCACCACACATTACCTCTATAGGGTATCCTTGGCCTCATATAAAGGATGCTAGTTCCCTCACAAGGTTTTTATCATTAGGTATGGGTCTCAAGTCCTTGAAATGTTTAAGGGGGGGAACTCAAGCCTTAGTTGAATTACAAACGTTCTAGGAATATAGAGCCAAACATAACACATCAAACCACCACACTTGACCTCTTGAGGTATTAGGTAGCTTCTATGGATGAAGGGTCATAGATGACACCTATAATGACCATAGATGACATGTGAAGGTGATATTTGGAATTTAAGTGGGTATATGGGAATTCCTATGATATTTTTAGTACTATAGATTGGTCTTGGGTCCTTGTACATGATTAAGAGATGAAAATCAAGACTTAAATCCTAAAGGAAGCTTCTAGGCATCTAGGGCCATCAATGACATGTTGAACTACCACAAAGGACCTTTCTAGGGTAACATTGGTCTCAATAAGGGGATAGTCAACATTATGCAATTTTGAACATTGATTATGAGTCTCTGGAACCTATATATGGCCATGGAAACAAATCCAATATTTAGTCCCCAAAGGAAGCTTATAATATTTTGGGGCCAAGAAAAACACATTGAAAAACCACAAAGGATATATCGAAAAAATCCTTTACCTATAAATAGGTATATAAGTAACACGATAATGTTTGAGCACTAGCTATGGATCTTAGGGTCCTATACATGTTCAGGGTAGGAAACATGAATGTTAGGCTCTAAAGGAATATTCTAGTCATCCACGACCAAGAAGGATGCCTCAAATGACCACACATGGCCCCTAGAGGGTATCATTGGCTTATGATTAGGGATGTACATGCCACTAGGTGGTTTTTAGTAGTAGGTGTGTGTCCTAGGGCCCTATAAATGATATAGGAAAGAAGGTGATCCCTTAGGTCCTAAATAAATCTTTGAGGCATCTAGAGCTATGAACAATGTGTCAAAGCACCACACATTACCTGTAGAGGGTATCCTTGGCCTTTGAGAAAGGATGTTAGTTCCATCATAAGGTTTTTACCATTATGTATGGGTCTCAAACTCAAGCACCATGAAAAACAACTAGAAACCATGAAATGTTCCCTCTTTAGGGATTCATTGGCATAGCTTCGTAGGCTCAAGTAACATGAAAAACACCAATAAAGGTCCAATTTCCTTGATATGGTTGAGTGACTCATATGCCCCTACCTCGGTGGGGTCTGCTGACCTCCCTGTCACTGGATCTTCAATCTCTTCGACCTAAAGCATCTCCTCGATTTCTTGTTGGAATCTTCACAATAAATATTCCACGGGTCCTCTTATGAAAGTCCGCCTACATGAACAAGCACTAGGTGCAAGTTTCCCCTCCACGTGACCACTACTCATGACCACAAGCCTAACTAAAAGGCACTTCACAACCTCAGACATCGGGTATCTTCATATGAGCCAACCCTACCTTGCCTGACTCTTGAAATCCTGAACTCCAAACTAGAGCCTAGTGCATGCTAGCTCCTCCCTTAACCTCCATCCAAGTGACCCCTTGCTATGACCTAGGGTCAACCTTCGGAGCGCTTCAGGACTTCACGTTTTGCATCTCCCACAAGAAGTTCACTCTCTTTTCTACGGATTCTCAATCTCCGAGCTCCCGATGTGAGATCAATGGTCCATGCCTCCCGCGATGGTTTCGATCAACTCCTTTGCGAATCGGGACTTCATTTTTTGCGCAGTTGGAAAGGTTGATCACCTCTCTCTTCCAACTCCCGATTTCTCGATCTTCATGTGCATCAGATCAACAATCCTGAATCCTCTCACGATCTGACGGTTCAGATCAAATCGCAAGTTTGGACCTCATGAGTTCTCACAACTATGCCCTTTGACTTCTCTGAGTCGCAAGTCAGCGAAATGATGATCTCTCACCACGTGTCCTTCCTATCACCAATGGCTAGGATCAACTCCCTCTATAGTTGATCTGATGCCAGATATCGCTCCTCCTCTTGAGATTTGGATTTCTTCCCAGAATTGGAATATTTCCAACGTTTCGAAGGTCTCGGCCTTCAATTGTCCTCCTGCGAGCTCTATGACTTTGGGTCTTGACTTCCGCCTTCCCTCCTGATATTTTGTCAATGAAACTTGACCTCGGCCTTGCACACACTTGCGCTCTGCGTGCAGCTTTACACTACTCCCCCTGAGCTTCGAGACTTGGGATAAGTTCACTCTTGTGCGTTCTTTTCACTATCTCTTCTGAGCTTCAAACTTACTAAGTTTCTAAGGGACTCATCTCTCCTGTGTCTTCCTTAGAAGAATTTTGGTGCTCCTCCTCACACACTTCTGCGCTCACACCTCCTGATCTTATGAACTTAAAATAAGTTTTCTCCTTTGCACACTCCTTGGTCTTGAATGACCTTCAATTGGCTATATTTCAACACTTCGTCTAAGTGTTGGCCTAGTGCACTCCTTGCACAGGTCTTCCTCCTCTGTGAGTGTCTTTTCCCCTGACACTTCTCTTCTCTCTAAACTCAAAACAGAGTCCTCTTGTTCACTCATTTCACTCACTCGATGCCCACCTGGAATATCTCTACAGAATCCTCAGTAAAAAAAAATTCTCTCTGTGCCCTTCTCTACACAGTCTCACCTCCAAGGTGTTCAGTAACCTTGAGTCTTCTCCCTTGATTTTATGATTCCTCTGGTGTGCCCTCCTGGCATGTTCTTGCCTGAATTCAACACAGAACTCATATGTTCATTCTTTGCACTGGCTCGCAGAGTCCTCAACACTTTGTCATGCAACCCCTTGCATTAAGCCACAGAGAAACCAGACTGAAATAAAAAAACTCACAGACAACAAATTTTGTATATCCCTACATATGGAACCTATCACATATATCTACATCATATGCACATAAACACATAAAAGACACTCATTCAAATACACATACAGACAACTCATGGGCAGGAAAAACTACTTTGTATTAATCTTAGAATGTCTATACAAAGGTTACAAAGACTGGACTACAACGGAGTATTGGCTCTCACTTCCTTCTCCTCTCTTCTTCCTATCTCTTCTGCCTAATGATTTTTTTGATACAAGGATCTTTTTACAAAAGGGTTCTCCTTGAGCTCTTCCCTCCATCTCACCTACTCTCATTAATTTACATTGAATTACATTCAATGGTTGTCTAGTCTGGATTGGATCTAGAGCCCTCCTATTGTCATCCATTAAAGGTGACTTCAATCTACATCATGTGCAAAGTGAGTGACTCTGGATCTTCCAACCTTACAACAAATATTTCATTTAATTACAAATTCAAATTTTAAAAATGAGAGGGTTGGTGCCTCTCTCCTCCATTAATGTGTGTTGAATGTGCCAGCTGGCTGGCGCATTGCTAACGTTGAGAGATGCTCCTGCATCATACTCCACTGCTAGGAGAATCATGAGCTCCTGCTCATGAGCTCCTTCTCATGAGCTCCTCCACTCATTTGTTGGAATCCACCTGGATCTCAAGATGTTCTTTGGAGTTTTCCATCTGCTCCATTGCCTTGCTGTTGTTGTCGCTGCTTCTTCTTCCTTGCTGCTATGGTAGGATTCCTTATTCTCATCTTCTCCTTGCTAGCAGTTTTTTGTGTTGATCTCAACATCGGTCTTCCTATCTCCTCAATCACTCTATCCATCTGCTCCAATGGTTGGCTCTTTGGAAGTCTTCTCAGTTGCACTTCCTTCTTGGTAATGGGTAGATCAACCTTATCCCCCTTGAAATTTTCTCCATCTCTTGTGGCATTAGCTTGCCACCCTGCTGTAGACTCCTCTTATGCAGTATCATCACTGATTTGTTGCTCAAATTCTCCTTTTGACAACTTTGCTTCTGCCAGTTCTCCTGCTAGTTCATCTCCAACTTCCTCCAGCTGCTCCCCAAACTGGAATTCTGCTTCATTTTCTGCTACAGGCTTCATTGCTGCAGTCATCTCCTATTCATCTCCCTGGATGACATTTCTAAGAAAATATGTCGAATGCCCTTCTACCAAAATTTGCATGATTGTTTACTCATAGAAGTCATCTACTAGCTCTGGATTGTTCGACCAATCCTCCAGCATCTCCAACTCCTTCTCCTGTGGAGTGAGCACCTTATTTGCATGTTCTTATTCTGCTGGGGCAGATTCTGATGTCTAGTCCATTTCTTCTTTCTCTTTGACAATCTCTGCTAGTTTTCCTTCTGTTGCTGCACCTGCAACACACGCTCTAGCCTCATCTTGGCTATTTGGCAGGAATATCTAAATTCATCCAATGATCATAAAGTATTTCTAATCCTTTTTCATCAACTCTCCTTGCTGATATGAACTCACCCCTGAGTTCTTGAGACCCTCAACCAATCTCATCTCACTTCCCTTGCCCACCTAGAAAATTGGGATTTCTGCCGTGCCCTCCTGGTGGTCTATGAGATCCTCCATTGATCCCATCTCATTACCCACCTGGAAACTTGAAAGTTCATCACTTCCCACCTGGAAGTTTCTAAGATCCTTCTCTGATCTCTTCTCCTCAGCATCACTGAGAGCCTTCCCATCTTCTGACTCACAGATATGAACCATCTCCTCTTCACCTCTGAGGCTTTCAACATACCTCAGTCATACTCTCAACAGCCTTTGTTTTCCTATGGACAATAATCTATTAACCATCCATTTCATCTTCTTCTTGATGGGCCACTCATACACCCAATGCACTTTTGCATCCTGCTGCATTTTAAATGTAATATTCTCCATTTGTGCTCTTATATCACTAATCTCTTTATCTATATCAGATTTGTTATTCTACTGGTGTTCTTCTCTTAGACCACGTTCATGGCCTTCAATATCCATCTTCTTCCTCTACCTGCCTTCCTGGAAAGTCTATTGTTCACTCTACAATCGAGAGCATTCCCAATTTCTCCTACAACCCACCTGGTTGTCAATTGTCTATTGCCTACATGCAAAGAGATATCCACAGAGAATCAACACCCTGTCTTAAGCTTTTGATACCACTTAGGGTATCGAACTATCTCCTTTACCTCCTTCCTGCTACTTGAAAACAAAGATAACAACTTTCTCCCCTTTCTCTTTCGCTTGAAATATACAGACAAAAATTCTCGCTCTGATACCACATGACGCAGATGCCCCTACCTCAGCGGGGTCTTCTGACCTCCCAGACACTAGATCTTTGATTTCCTCAAGTTGAAGTAGCTCTTTGATTCCCTTCTGGAATCTTCACAACAAATATTCCACAGGTCCTCTTATAAAACTTCGCCCGTGCGAACAAGCGCTAGGCGCAAGATTTCCCTCCACGTGACCACTACTCATGACCACAAGCCTAACTAAAAGGTTCTTCGTGACCTTGGGTGTCAGGTATCTTCATATGAGACCACCCTAACTCACCCAACTCCCAAACTCCCGAACTCCGAACTAGAGCCTAGCGCATGCTAGCTCTTCCCTTAACCTCCATCCAGTTGACCCCTTTCTATGACCTGGGGTCAACCTTCCAAGCGCTTTAGAACTTCATGTTTCACGTCTCCCACAAGAAGTTCACTATATTTTCTATGGATTCCCGATCTCCGAGCTCTCGATTTTATATCAACAGTCAATGCCTCCCACAACGGTTCCAATCAACTCCTTCGCAAATCGAGACTTTGTGTTTCGTGCAGTTGGAGGGGATGTTCGCCTCTCTCTTCTGACTCTCAATTTCCCGATGTTCATGTGCATCAGATCAATGGTCCTGACTCCTCTCATGATCTGATGGTTCAGATCAAATCGTGAGTTCGGACCTCGCGAGTTCTCACAACTCTGCCCTTTGACTTCTCTGAGTCGCAATTCAGCGAAATGTTGATCTCTCACCATGTGTCCTTCCCAGCACCAATGACTAGGATCAACTCCCTCTGCAATTGATCTGACGAAAGCTATCTTTTCTCCTCCTGAGATTTGGATTTATTCCTAGACTTGGAAGATTTCCAACGTTTCCAAGGTATCGACCTTTGATTGTCCTCCTGCAAGCCTTGTGAAATTGGGTCTCGACTTCTGCCTTCCCTCCTAATCATTTGCCAACGAAACTTGACCTCGACCGTATGCACACTGGCACTCTGTGTGCAGATTTTCACTACTCCCCCTGAGCTTCGAGACATGGGATAAGTCCATTCATGTGTGTTCTTTTCACTATCACTTCTAAGCTTCGAACTTACACAGTTTCTAAGGGACTCATCCCTCTTGTGTCATCCTTGGAAGAATTCTGGTGCTCCTCCTAGCACACGTTTGCTCTCACACCTTATGAGCTTACGAACTTAAAACAAGTTCTCTCCTTTGCACACTCCTTGGGCTTGATCGACCTTCAATTGGTTGTCTTTCAACACTTCGCCTGAGTTTTGGCCTAGTGCACTCCTTGCGTAGGTATTCCTCCATAGTGTTCAACAACTTTGTCCCTTTCGCTCCTTGAAAGGATATAAGTGCCCTCCTGGAAACTTCTACTCAAGCACTCCTTGTTGAGCCTACAAAGTATTGAGTAACTCTGTGAGTGTCTTTTCCCCCGACACTTCTCTTCTCTCTGAACTCAAAACTTAGTCCTCTTGTGCACGCCTTGCACTCGCTCGATGCCCACCCAACAAATCTCTACAGAATCCTAAGTAATTATTTTTTCTCTCTGTGCACTCCTTTGCACAGTCTCACCTCCAAGGTGTTCAGTAACCTTGAGGCTTCTCCCTTGATTTTATGATTCCTCTGGTGTGCCCTCCTAACACGGTCTTGCCTAAATTCAACATAGAACTCAGATGTGCATTCTTTGCACTAGCTCGTAGAGTCCTCAACACTTTGTCATGAAACCCCTTCCATTAAGCCACAAAGAACCCAGACTAAAATCAGAAAACTCACAGACAACAAATTTTTTCTATCCCAATAGATGGAACCTATCACATGCATATACAACATATGCACATAATGTTAAGCCCTAATATTGGCTCATTACCCCTTAATTGGGGCATATTAGATTAGTAATGCTATTTTATTTATGTCGGCTTTAGGCCATTAGTTGTAATCTAGATTAGTAATG
>JASDQU010436763.1:24614-36731 GCA_032191745.1 Picea mariana
TATGTAACACCCTTGTTTCCCCAGCTTGTAAATATAACTATAACTTGCCAAAAGACTGTGGTAGTTTAATTATGTTTGAATGTTGGATTTGATGAACTTTTTGTTATAAAAGGTAATGTATGTATTTATGTTATTAATTAAATATTGATAGTGTTGTTTGACTCTTGAAAGGGGGATTTGTCAAGATAAATCATGATGTTATGAGAGAGATGGTGGGGGGAACCAAAAATGGTTGGCATGACCCCCACCAAACCAGTACCTTACTGTATTTAATTTCTCAAAACAAGAACAATCCTCTGACCCATAAATGAATTACCAGTCAGGCTAGTAGTTGGAAAAACCTCCCCAAGAGTTAATGAGGAGATGGGGTAGGGTACCCATCTGTAAGGATTCCATACCTGACCATGAGTTGGGGATTTGGACCCACGCAATCTTGCTGGGGAAGGAAAGAAAGGAAGTAATTCATGGGCAGAGGCAGATCTGTGAGAAAGAAAAGTTGAGAGACCAATCCCAAGAAGAGAAGAGACCACTTGCAGCTCTCTGTTTTGAAGCAGAACTAAGAAACACGCTCGTTATGGGCGCAATAAGTTGTTGGAAATGTTTTCAGTACAATATGATAAACATGGATGACGAGTGACTGTGGAAGTACTCATTGATGACCTCCTTGCTTCGTATCGAGAAAATTATCTACTAAGTTCCAGTGGGAGGAGGAGAATAACCTTTGTCCCTAACTGATGCAGAGCAAGAATAAAGAGTCTCTCTCAAAGTATCATGGTCTATCTAGGGGGTGGCCAATGATAAATATGTTCAGGAGTGGTTGTGCCTACGGTTGGGTGAGAACAAGAACCCCTTTCAAAAGTCGCTTCACGATCTCTGGTTTCTAATAAGTATTTTCATACTCTATGTACTGAAATGGAAATGATGATTGAATATACATGTGTATGACTAAATTCTAGATTGAATGATTAAGGTAGAAATGATCATTGTCTTTCTGTGAATTGTTTTTCTTTTAAATGGTCTTATGTTTGTCCCAACTTCGTAGCTAGAGAGTTATGGTACTTTAAGTCTGCAATAGATTTGGGGTAGGGTTAACTAGAATGCTTAAGTCCTGTCGACCTCTCGAAATCACCTTCACGGGAAGACTAAGTTCAAATTTTGTGGAAGGAGGGTGCCTCCATACTATTCACTTGTATGACTAAGGGCTCATGTCCATGTCCTTAACCAATTCACGGCTAAGAGATTAGCATGTAGCCACGATAATTTTTGGAGGACCCATATGGACTCTGGGGGATATGCACGTAGAAAGGAAAAAGGGGCATTCAATGCTAAAGTCTCAAATGTCGAACTCCCCTCTAGCCATTGTGTTAAACAAGGATCAAGTCCCTTCGTGTATTGGAAAGTGGATGAACTTCCACCGTGGATGTAGGAACTAAGGATTGTACAAATTATATAGAACCACGTGAATCCCACATGACCCTTGACTAATAACGTCCGAAGAGCTTTGGGAGGCCATAAATTGTAAACCCAAGTTCGGATTTGAGTCGTGTAGTAGTCGCTAGAAATCTACGGTTGAGTAGAAGAGGATGAAAACCTTGGAGAGAGGATTCAAGACGATTATGGAAAGAAAACTTTTGATGCCCCACCCCTAGAAAGGGTACTTAGGGGTCGAATGTATTACAAATTGGTAACAGAGAATGGAAACAACACTTGGGCTGCTTGGGCTCATGAATGAGTTGCTTAAAAATCTTATTAGGGACCTTTTAAGGGTAACACCCTATATTACCCTTACATAAGAAGCTTATTTAAACCTCTACTGAAGAGAGGAACGAAACTCTCTATTGTTGTAATATGTTTTGCAAAATCCGAACTGTGTGTTGATTCATAAACTAGTAGATCATTAACTAATAGAAAATCCTTTATCATCACGCAAGCAGACAGTGGACTGCTGGAAAAATACAACATAAAATATTGTGACACGCCATGAATTGGGGGAAATCTTCCAAAATAGAGAGGAAGAATATGATGAAAGGAGGGCGGTAGAAACCCCTCCAGATTTTTTGAAACCATAAGAAGCCTCATGGTAGAATTACAGAGTTGTGAGGCTGACAATGAAAGGAAGATAAAAGAGCAGGAAAAGCAAACTGAAATTAGCATAGTCTAACTGTAAATCTTATTAAATATACAAAGGCAGTTGCAACATGGACCAACATCCAGTCATGTGGATAGACATCATACTAAGAAATCTCAGATTCCACTGGAGATATGAAAGCATGGTCCTGAAAGTGGCCACACAAGGCGGAACACCTAAAGAAAGCCCCAACATGGAGCCAAGAGGCACTCATCTGAAGAATCTTTTGGTGAGGAAATTGACAACTCCAAGGAATATTCTAGTAGCAAAACTAGTTCACATTCCCAGAGGAAAATAAAGAAGAGAAAACATTCCAAGAGCCATGACCCTAAAGAGTTTAAGAAATCCAAACTAGCCACTTTCGATGGAGAGATTAAGAAGGGGGAAGAAGAAAAAGTTTGGCTGCTTGGCTTGAAGAAGTACTTCAGATTCCATGACCACTCTTGAAACATAAAGGCTCAAGATTTCATTTTCAACATAAATGTAAAGGCCTCCATTTGGTGGGAGGACCTTAGGAATGTGAAAGAAATCCATGAGAACGGCTTGTCATGGAGACAATTTGAGAAATATTTCAAGAATAATTATATGTCAGATAAATACTTTGATGGGAAGACCAAGGAGTTCTATGAACTCAAGTTAGGACAACTCACAATAGATGAATATATCAACAAATTCTTTGAACTAATAAGATATGTTCCCTACATAAAGGATTAAAAAGTAAAGGTGAAACGATTTATTAGTGGATTACCTAAGTCCTTCCATGATAGAATTGAGTTTGATGAACCAAATACTTTAGAGGACACTATCTGGAAGGCAAGGTATTGCTATGACAAATTCAAGAATAAGAGATAACCTCATGAGGAATGGAAGAAGAAAAGTAGTTTCGGATTCAAGAACAATGGGTTTAAACCTTCAAGATCTAAGAACCTTGGGAGAGGTTCTAAGATGAGCCTTCCTACCAAAAGTGTATATAAGAAAAATTTTCCATCTCAAAGTGGAAATAAACCCTTTGGATCAGCCTCAGATAATACTGATAACACAAAGAGAGAACCCTTGAAATGTTGAGGTTGTGGAGAATAACATTTGTTGGGGGACTATCCATATAGGCAACAAAAGAATAGGAGGGTCTACAACGTCCAAGAGGCTACCACAGTCAATGATGTGGCTAGGAGCATGCCACAAATTTATGTAGCCTTGGATAATAGACAAGACGACCACCAAATTTCAGTGGCGGAGATGGAAGGTATGATTTCCAACGATCTAGTTTCCATTTTAATTGACTTTGGTTCTAATTTGAGTTATGTTTCCCCTCAAATTGTTGAGAAATGTAAATTGTAGAAAGTTAAACATGTTAAATCGTGGTTGGTACAACTAGCCACTAGAACCAAAAGAAAAGTAACATAGGTCATACCAGCATGTCAATTCATTATGAATGGATTACCCACCCAAGCAACCCTAAACATGATCCCTTTAGGATCTTATGCCTGTTCATTTGCATGGACTGGTTGGTTTCCCATCAAACCAAGTTGGATTGTTACAATAAAAATTTAGAGTGTGAAGATGAAGAAGGGAGAAAAATTATTATACAGGGAATTCAAAAGCCTGTCGCAGCGAGACAAATATCATCCCTTCAAGTGAAGAAGTATTGCAGAAAAGGATTCCCTTTATATGAAATACAAGTGGTGAACTTTGTTGAGGACAACAAACCAAGCCTAGAGTACCATCCCATATTAAGAGAGTATAAATATGTGTTTCTAGAGGAGGTATCGAGTCCACCTCTCATAAGAGATATTTGCTTTTCAATCAAACTTGTACCAGGAGTAGTGTCAGTGGCTAGAACACCCTATAGAATGAGTACACCGGAGCTGGTTGAACTCAAACTACAACTAAAGGAGATGATGGAAAAAGGCTACATTTGGCCAAGTGTATCTCCATGGAGAGAATCAACCTTGTTTGTGAACAACAAGGATGGCACACTCAGATTGTGCATAGACTATAGACAACTCAATAAGATGACCATTAAGAATAAGTATCCCTTGCCAAGGATCAATGACTTGTTTGACCAATTAAGGGGTGCTATAATTTTCTCCAAGATTGACTTGAGTTCTGGATACCGTCATCCAAATTAAGTATGAAGACATACACAAAACAACATTTAGTACAAGATATGGTCACTATGAATTTGTAGTGGTGCCATCTAGGCTTACCAATGCACCAACCACTTTTATGTGCTTAATGAATAATGTACTCGGTCAGTTATTGGACATATTGGTATTGGTTTTCATTGGTGATATCCTAATCTATTATAAAAATAGGGAAGAGCATGAATAACATCTCAAATTAGTGCTTCAAGTACTAAGATAACATCATCTCTATGCTAAGTTTAGTAAGTGTGAATTTTTCCAGAAACAGATCCATTACTTAGGCCATGTTATTTCTAAAGAAGGAGTGGCAATTGATCTTGACAATATCAAATCCATTATGGATTGGCCTACCCCAAAGGATGTATCTAATATCATATCCTTTATGGGCCTAAAAGGATACTATAGGATGTTCATAAAGGGATTTTCCAAGATTGGTTTCCAAATCACCTCCCTTCAGAAAAAGGGAGTTAAATTAATTCAGAAATTAGAATGTGAAGAAAGATTCTAAGAGATGAAATACATTCTAACTGATGCACCTTTGTTGAATATTGCAGACCCAAACAAGGACTTCCTTGTGTGTACATATTCCTACAAGGAAGGGCTCGAAGGATTCCTTATGCAAGAAGGACATGTAATTTTCTACGAATCCAGAAAATTGAATGAGCATGAAATCAATTATGTGACCCATGATCTAGAATCAGATGCCATAGTACATGCTCTAAAAATGTGGAGGCATTAACTCCTAGGTAGAATATTTGTGCTTATAAGAGACCATAGTGGGTTGAGATATTTGTTTGATCAACCGAAACTCAATGTTAGACAAGCTAGATGGTCAACTCTCCTTAGTGAGTTTGATTTTGAAATCAAACATATCAAAGGAAAAGAAAATAGGGTGGTCGATGCTCTTAGCAGAAGTATGAAAGTAATCCACTTGGAAACTATAAGCACCTCTGAAACGAATGTCAAGGAGAGATTCAAAAGTGCACAAGAAACAAATGTGTTTTTCAAGACTGTAAAATCATAGTTGGAACAAGAGCCCACAGGGCTGAAGTATGAGGGTTATCAATTTTTGATGATGGTCTACTAACTTACAAAAGTAGATTGTATATTCCAAATTGTGATGATTTGATGAGGTTCATAATGGATGAAATACACAAAAGACCATATACTAGTCATCCTAGTTATCATAAGATGATCAGATCCACTAGGAAATTATTTAATTGGCCCAGACTAAAAAATGACATAGCTGATTACCTAGCCAAATGTCTAGAATGTCAGCATGTTAAGGCAGCACACTAGCATCCAGAAGGACTGTTGCATCCCCTACCAAACCCATAATGGAAATGGGAAACCATCTCCATGGATTTCATCGCAGGGTTACCAAGATCAACCAAGCAGAATGATTCCATCATGGTAGTTTTGGACAAGCTGAGCAAGGCTACTCACTTCATTCTCGTCAAGTCAACTTACAAGGCAATAGATATTTCCATTATTTTCATGAAAGAAATATTTACACTGCATGGCATGCCTAAGGAAATCATATCTGACAGAGATACAAAATTTACTTCAAACTTTTGGAAATCTCTATTTGTTGGTTTTGAAACTAAATTATTATTTAGTACAACCTATCACCCTCAAATCGATGGACAGGTAGAGAGAGTAAACCAAGTGTTAGAGGAAATGCTAAGGATGCATTTGATACATCATCCCAAGAAGTGGGAAGACTTCCTACCACTGGTAGAATTTTCTTACAACAATGGCTATCAAGAGTCATTGAATATGAGCCCTTTTGATGCCCTCTATGGTAGACAATGCAAGATTTCAATCAGTTGGGATAACCTAGTAGACAGAATTACAATCGGACCAGATATGCTAAAAGAAATGGAACAACAAGTAATCTAGATAAAACATAATCTGAAAGTGGCTCCGGATAGACACAAAAGCTATGCAGACAGAAAAAAGATTGTTAGAGAGTTCAAAACAAAGGATCATGTGTATCTCCGAGTTAGACCTAGGAAAAGCTCCTTGAGAATGGGAGCATGTGCCAAGCTTGCACCTCGGTATTGTGGACCCTTTGAAATTTTGGATAGAGTGGGGCCTATATCATATAGGCTAGCACTTCCTCCCACAGTGAAGGCACATAATTATGCCATAGCCCCAGGTGCATTCCCTCCAAAGAAATAATTTTTCCGACTGACTCTATCACTCACAACCTTCTGATCTATGAAGTCAAAGAGTTCAAACAAGATTGCACCTGTATTTTCCACTCTATTAAACTCCCTATAGAAAGATTACCAATTAGTTAATATACCTCTGCAGCAAAGATGAAGAACCAGGTTTTTGTCTTTTTGAACATGGCATGAAAATACAGAAGAATTATATTTTTGTTTGATCTACACTTATAGTTTACAGTGTATGACAATAGAATTGTTTTATGGACAATACTTATATCTCTAGTTTTTGATGATGTAAAAAGGTAGTAAAAATTTGTACCAACAAACAAAATTTTGTAAAAGACTTTGTTATATTCACTAATATAAGTATTTTTTTTCATATTGAAAAAAAATAAAAACTCACTAGAGATTAATTTAACACTTTTCGCCTCTTTAACAATAACCCTAATATAAATATTCTAAAATTTTATAAAAAAAAAATACTTCTCCAATCATGAACGAAGTGTTCGTTTTGATAGCTTACTAATTGTTGACTAACTGTTCATTTTGATCGCTTACTAAAATTTAATGTACGAAGTGTTCATTTTGATCGCTTACTAAAATTTAATCTACGAAGTGCTCGTTTTGATCGCTTAATAATAATTTTTAACACTTTACAATGTTTGTTAGCGAGTCACCAAGTTTCACTTATATTATATTATATTTTTGTTTTATTATTTTATTTCTCTCATTATTATTTAATTTTTATCTATTCATTCTAACTTAGAAATTGTTCCATTATTTTAACTTAGAAAATGTATTTTTATATTTCCAAATTACATATATTTATCTTTTAATAATAAAAGTCTTTATCCCCAGATGGGGTGCCACATTGTGTAGATAGGCCACGCAGTCAGGAGCCAGGTTGGGCCATAAATATGGGTCGTTGGCTTCCATCCCCTCACCATTAAGGATGGGAGAAATCCCACACATCCAGGCCCATGGTATGAGTCCTCCCACGCATGTGAGGAAGCCGGATGCATAGAGAATTAAGGAGGAAGCCTTAATGGATGAGTTCGTCATGTCCGTCCTCACGGATATCATTGAATTTGGCCATGGCTTCACCCATTTTGATTTCGGCCTGCACTAGCCAGACCAGTTTGAGCTTTGGTGTAGTTACAACAGCACCATCGTCATTGTGGTCATCGTTCCTCTCATTCTCATGCTGCGAGAAAGAGGTAAGACCCACAAGGGTGCTGCCTGGTATGCCTTTGATGCTCGCCGGAAGAGACAGCACAGGTTCGGAAGATCATTGTCCATGGCCAGAAAGCAGCTCGTCCACAAAGACAGAAAACCCATGACTCCTCCCATGGCTTATGTGGAGGAATTTTTTCCATAAGAACCAATTCAGGTTCCTTCAGAACATCTCCTCTTTACTATACCCGACAATTGGAATCCACCAACCTGCTTTCCAGGGGAGGTCACCATGGAGACCACAGGGGCACAACAAAACCGTCACAGAGGGGTAGACCAACCGGAGGAGTTTCCCACATGCTACATCGAAGAAGAGACTCTGGCAGCACTGGACACGCAGGAGACAGCGCACGCAAGTGAACTCTCCTCGGGCACTGACGAAGTGCAGGCTAAGAGAGAATAGGACCAACCACAGGAACTGGATGAGGCCATGGGGAATGAGACAGGCGAGGTAGAGGATACCAGACTAGGTGGTGAAACGAAGGAGGGTGGATGGGTGAGGGAGGGTGGCATGGCTCCCATGCCACATCCCCTATCCATCATGCAAGAAGGGTGGCGTGTCCAACCGCCATTCTTCCACCCAGAGCACTTGGAACTGGTGTTTGACTTGTAGAGATAGGTAGCGGACCAAATCCAACGTGCCATCTTAATCAGTCAGTGCATCGACATGTTATACGATGCCTACTCTAACATGCCAGCAAGGCAGAGGTGCTCGACTTGTGCACAACCTTTCGTGCTGCCAGCCAGAGCGGGAATGCGAGAAGAAGATGCTGACATGGACACCTCGGTGGCCATCGGGTAACTGTTTTAGTTTATGTTTTTGGTTAAAACCATAGTTTTGGGTAGATCTCTGGCTCTAGAACCGTTAGGGTTCAATTCTACTGTAATTCAAAGACTATGTGTGCATTTTCAGATTGAGGGTTTCCATCTGTCTTGGTTTCCTACGGGCAGGACAAATGACCTCTCATTTTTTGACATAGGCAGTATAGGATGACAATTGTTTTGGTTTTCGTTAACTCGGCGGGACAGCCGGCAGACCAAGCTTATCTATACATTTTGAAAAATAATGCAATAAGATCCAAACCCCTTTTTTAATTAAAAAATAATAATAATAAAAGTGTTTATTTATTCTAACTTAAAAATTGTTTCATTATTCTCATTTAGAAAGTGTTGCTTCATATTTCCAAATTGCATATATTTATTTAAAATGTTGAAAACATTTCAAAAGTGTTGCTTTATATTTCCAAATTACATATATTTATTTAAAATGTTGAAAACATTTCAAAATTCTTAACATAATTTGATATAAAGAAATTATGAAAAAAATATTTTTTATTTTTAAGTAAATAATTAAAGATAATAAAAAAATCTATTTAAAATATTAAAATAATTTCAAAATTCTTAATATATTTTGATACCGGGAAATTATGATAAAATATTTTTTCTTAAATATATAATTTCCAAATATAAAAAATAATTTGTTTTCAATTGTATTTTTTATTTTTAAGATAATTAATTAATACTTGAATTTTGGTGCTGAAAGCAATGTATTTAGCAATGAAATCTGAAATATTGATTAATTGTTATTACTTTATTAGTTTTAAATACTTTTATTATTATTGATGCTTAAGGAAATGTCTTAAAGAAATCTGAAAACTTTGTTAATTGTTATTATTTTATTAGTTTTAAATAGATTTATATGAGCAATAATTTTTTTCACTCTCTTCATATTTATTTAAAATAATTTATTTTTGAAAAGTGTAAATTCACTAATATTTTTAATTTTTTTTTAATATTTTTTTATTATTTTTAAGATATTTTTATTTAAAATAATTGTTTTTGAAAAGTATAAATTCATTAGTATTTTAATTTTTTTTCTAATATTTTTTTAGTGTTACTTTTAAAATATTAACTACTTTTAATTTTTTTTCTAATATTTTTTTTGTTATTTTTAAAATATTAACCTTATATAGAATTTCTTAGAAAAAATTATTGTGAAACCAAAATTCTTTTTCAATATCAGTATTACTTTTTAAGATATTAACTTGGTAAGGGATTTATTAGAAAAAATTATTGTGAAACTAAAATTCTTTTTCAATATCGGTATTACTTTTAAGATATTAACGGTGTATTTTTACTATGAAACCAAAAAGAATCTATGTATAATTTTCAAAATAAAATAAATTTAAAATATACTATAAAATTGAGAACACAAAAATTATATATACTAGATAGAGAATTTACATATAAAAGTTCAACAATCATTATTAGTTAAAGTTTATATCGGTTATATGCGTTAGAATATATATGTGAACTCTAGTTTTCTCTCTTGTAAAAGTGAGGCACACCAAAGTTCAACTGTAGACATGATGTATGTACGGCACTTTGGAGATTTTGACATATGTTAAGTTGACCATACTATTCTTATGTCTTGGTTGAGATTTTGATAGATTTTATCATCTTAGGAAGACGTAACAAATAATAGATTGTAGAGATAGAAGAACCAATTATTTTTCAATTTAATAAAAAAAATCCAAAATCTTTCAAGTTGGTTCAAAAGATTATTTAAGTAGGTTTCCATTTGTGCAATATAACTTCAACAAAAGAGTTCAAACTGATTTTGCCTTGTATCTGCAAAAAAATCTTACACCTTTTGAAATTACCATATCCAAGGTAATTGTAAAAAAAAATAAAAATAGAATTACACCTTTTGAAATTACCATTTAAAATAATTGTTGTTAAACAAAGGAATTATCCATTTAATTTGAGTATATTTCTTTTACATTGGAATATGATATATCATTTTATAATAAAATGATTAAATATGTTATCAAATTCCTTAAACCAATTTAATTAAGTTGGTCGGTGACATTTCCTTATCAAGTTTCACATATTAAAGATATGTTTTATTCGTTTAGCGTACAATATTGATTTAGTAGATGGGACATATTGGAAGCCAACCACAACTATTACATTGGCTGAGTCGCATCAAACAAAAAAGAACATTTTAAACAATATTAAGTGAGTGGATTGGTTAAGTAGTTTTGTTTTATTATTATTAAAACTTATTATACAATACGTAATAGTGTTTATAGTTATTTTTTATTGTTATCAGTAAATCATCTTTATTAAAAAAAAACACATTACAAAAAATAATTAATTGTTAATTTATAAAAGATTTTCAATAATGTCAAATCTTTAATAGATTATTAACTTGTTTTCTTAAATTTGAAGAAAATTAAAACTTAACTAATTAAACAAATAAATAACTTTTAAAAATATTACATTTTAAACCTTATTAAATCGCTATTTTTGACCGAAAAGTACATTCATTGCTAAAACACTAGTAAATAAAAATATCATTGAGAAGGACTGTGTGAGATAGTGATGCAGGAGCATCTCTCCATGTCAGCCAGCCAGCCAGCTAGCCACGTCAAGCGCACGCATTCAAAGGTGAAGAGAGGCGTAGTTCTCATTTTCATTTAGAAATTGAATGTGAATTAAATGTCTAGGTTGTTGAGCCATAGAGTCGTGCCTTTGTGCAGGTTGTAGATAAGGTAGGCCTTTAATGTTTGTAAGGCTGAGATCTAGATTCAGATGCTGGACTAGACAGCCCATTCAATGTAATTGAATAGGGTAGGTAGATTTGGAGGGAAGAGCTCGAAGAGCCCCCTCAGGTAAAAGGGATTTCGTATCTCATTTTGAGTAGTGGTAGTGGTAGTGGTTGTAAGAGGAGAGCCAGAGAGAGCTTGAGAACACCCTTGTAAAAACAGGAATTTGCCATTTTAATATAAACAGAAGAAGTTTTTCCTACATGGATTCTATGCTGAATGAATGTCTGTGAGTGTTCATATGTGTTGTAGATGTATACTGTAGGTTTTCATTTGCAGGAGTGTGTTTGATTTCAGATGAAGGTCTTTGAGGCTTCATACCAGGAGGGTGTGATAGAACGCTGCGGGTTCTGATAGCCGTGCACAGAGGTTGCACTTCTGAATTCTGTGGGGTCAGACAAGGACATGTTGCGGCACAAGTACTGGAGTCAACAACTCAGAAGGAAGACCTCAAGGTTGTTGAACACCTTGGAGGCTAGGCTGTGGGAGAAGGACACAGTTGCAAACAGAATCTCTGAGGAGTTCTGTGGAGCTCTGTCAGATGGGCATCGAGCCAGTGCAAGGAGTGCACAAAGGAAGACTTCTATTGAGAAGTTCACTGGAGAAGCAGAATCAACGAGGATTCTGAGATCTCTGCTAGGTGGGCATTGAGCGGGTGCATAGGTGGATAGGAGACAGGACTGTTGGATGTTTTGTGAGAAGATACTCTGCCAGGAGGGCATTGAGTAAGTGTGTAGACAGAAGAAAAGAGAACTCTTTGAGTTCTGGAATTTAGAGGAAGAATTCACTGAGGGATCTTCACAGGGTTGTTGAACACCCTGCAGACT
>JASDQU010436764.1:9467-20510 GCA_032191745.1 Picea mariana
TGTTGATTACACGACCTCTGCAGAGAGGGTCTTTGGGTTTTTAGGAGTGAAAATCTTGTTGGACGGTCCTTGTTACCTCAGTCTGTAATGGTATTTCTGAAGACGATCAGTTTATATTCTCTCTAATATATAAAGTGAAATTTTTTGGAAAAAAAAATGTTGCAATGAAAAAACAATAGATTAAATATTTTAGGTCAATTGTTCTCAGAGAAATTCAAATTCCTTTGGAAGAATCCACAAAAAGGGTTCACTGCCAAATCAAATGATGATTCATACAAGAAGCCAATATAATGGAAAGGGGGAGGGAAAAGCTAGTGTAATAAGGAAGAGAATAACACTCCTGGAAAGGCCCAAATGAGCTACTACTTGTGATTAAAGACAAAGGTTATCAACATAGACTAACATATATTCCATCGTAAAAGAAAGTCAACTTAAACCATTCAATCCATTTGTTAGATGAACAATACCAAACAAGCAGGCAATTTTGCAACTAGAACAAGTGAGGAAAAACAAACCACAACCCAGGTAAAAAATGGGTCAAGTAATTATTGCTTGGTTAATTCACAAGATTCGTGAAAGTTTCCATCCCCAATATTACAAAGTCAAATGAAGCATATGCTGATCCCTATATGAATCAAATATTATCAAAAATAGTTTATTAAGCACAATCAATTTGATACTCAATACTTTTGGCTAGGGATTGTCAAACCTCAAGCTTATAACACTCTTTGCGAGAGAAAGAAACCAATAATTATCAGGTACCCTTTGAACTACAACATCTTGAGAGACATCTCAACTGTCTTAAAATAGGTACAAATTTGCAATGACCAAGGAAAGTTAGAAACCATCTCAAATCTTAGACCCATAGTTATCTAATGACAGAGCATTTGGGTATCAATGATGCAATTGAAACATAGTAGACACATATATACCCATATATTAAAACTTCCAATCAATTTGGCATTCAAGCCACAATATTGAATAATTTAGATAAAATATTCATAGACATAAGAAATGTAAATTAAAAATTAAAAAGAGAACGAACCTATTGATTCTAAATGAAAAATGCTTCCTTTAGTGATGGTCTCAACAAATCCACCATTGCAGCATCACTAAAGTCATAGAATATCTGTTTTAAAATATCTTTTTTAGGAAGAAACCCCAATGGCCGAGATACAATAATAATAGGAATTCCAACACGGATATATGGCAGTGTTTCTTAGATAAACTGTCGCGATGAACCCTATAGTTGAATCGATAGGAATGTCAACACAAATATATGGAAGTGTTGCTCCAATAAACTGCTGTGATGAACCCTATCGTTGAGCTCTATAGTTGAATCAATAGAAGTCGATGCAATCATGGTCATTTCAGACTTCTCTAATCAGATTCATTAAATATGCATCATCACTGGTTCTCTCCATTGGCATGTTGTCACAAGAGCATAAGCATTGTGGAAAAAAACGTGCATATTAAATTGGGCTGCTACCAAATAATTGCCATTCCCATAACAGAAGGGAGAAATACCTTCAAAAAAATTGTTGCTTATATTTATAAAATATAAGGGTGAAATAACTTTGAAAAATTCTCATTTCCAAAAACCAGGGCGAAATAACTTCGAAAAATTCTCATTTCCAAAAACTAGGGCGAAATAACTCTGAGGAATTCCAATTATTAGAAAATTAGGGCGAAGGAGAGGATCCAGTTTAAATTTCACGAGGCAAAAATAAATTTCGCTGCTCTCCTCTCACAAATAGCAGTGGGCGAAGGGTTTTTGATATAAAAAATTTAAAATAAATTTGGGGCTATGCATACTCAAATCCTTTTATATTCTTCTATAGAAATAATTCGCCCAACCAAAATTTCATACCCTCTAATTTCGTCCATGAGCAAAATTTCGCCCCTAAAATCATCTATGGTTCGAAGGTAATATTAGGCTATGTATGTCATTGCAATGTTGGGCTATGCCTGTCACATTAGGTTCTATGCATCACATAGCAACAAGGGGTTATGTTCGTCACATTGCGACATTTGGAAATGTTTGTCACATTGTGTTGCTAGGCGTTACTACGTCACATTGCGAGATTAGGTTCTATGCATCGCATAGCAACACGGGGTTATGTTCGTCACATTCCGACTGGAAATGTTTGTCACACTGTGACATCAGAATATGCATGCATATCACACCGTGGTGCTATGGTTCGTCATATAGTTATGACGAGTCTATGTGCATATCATTGCACATAGACTCGTCAGAAAGTTCGTTGCATTGTCACAAAGGAAAGAGTTTTGTAACATAATGAGGTATGAACATGAACGTCGCATATCAAAGTGGGTTATGTTCATCGCATTGCAACGTTAGAAAGTATTCATTTCATTGCAATGTAGGGTTATGTTTGTCACATTGCAACAATGGGTTCTCCACATTACATTGTGAGAAGACGTTATATTCGCCACATTGCGACATTTGAAAATGTTTGGCACATTGCACAATGACAGGGCTAGGTTCATCACATTGCGACGAAAAGGCTATGTTCTTCAGATTGCGACATCCATATATGTTTGTCACATTCTGACGTTATTATGTTTATCACATCACAACATCCATTTTTGTTCGTCACACTGCGATAAAAGGGATATGTTCATCACATTGTGACATCTGTATATGTTTGTCACATCGTGACATTACTATGTTTGCGATGACATGGATATGTTCAACACAATGCCATGACACGACTATCTTCATCAGATTGTAACAAGGTTAGGTTCATCACATTGCAACATGTGTATATGTTCATCACATTTCAGTGTTACTACATTAGACATATTTTGATATCCATTTATGTTTGTCCCATTGCGATGACAAGGATATGTTCATTACATTGTGATGTGTGTATATGTTTGTCACATTGCGACATTACTATGTTTGCAATGACATATATATGTTCATCACATTGTAATGAAAGATATATGTTCATCAAATTATGACAACAAGGCTATGTTCATCACATTGCAACATCAAGATATTTTCATCACATTTAGACGTTACTATGTTTGTCACATCATGACATCCTTTTTCTCATCACATTACGACGAAAGGGATATGTCCATCACATTGCAACATCTGTATATGTTTGTCACATTATGAAATTACAATGTTTGTGATGTTAGGGCTATGTTCGTCACATTACAATGACAGGGATATGTTCATCACGCTACAACGACAAGGTTATCATCATCACATTATGATGTCCATATATGTTTGTCACATTTCAACATTACTATTTTCATCACATTACTATGAGGCTATTTTGTTAAATTGTCATGATAGGTCAATGTTTGTTGCATTGGATCGTTCACATATGTTCGTCACATTGCGACGTAAGGCAATGTTTGACACATTACAACATCGAGACCATGTTGATTATGGTTAACCATGTTGGACCATGTTTATTGTGGTTAGCCATGGTTTATTGTCACATTGCAATGGTGATAAGGTTTTATTTGTTAGATTGTGACATCAAGTTTTGTTCTTCACATCACATCATAAGGTTATGGTCATCACATTGCAACATAGCATTTTTTCTTATCACACTATGGAATTAGAATAGGTTTATTACATTTTGATACTGGGTTATTTTTGTCACATTGCAACATCAAGGAATTGTCATCTCATTGCAATGTTGGGCAATGTTTGTCACATTGTGACAATAGGTTGTTTATGGCACATTGGGACAATGGGTTATGTTTGTCATATTTCAAAATTTACAGATGTTTCTCACATTATGACATTAGGATATTTGTGTGACATTGTGACCATGAGGCATTTGTTTGTCATATTGCGACATTTTGAAATCTTTCACACATTATGATGTTAGGATATTTGTTTCACATCACATTGTGACAATAGTAAATTTTTGTCACTTTGCGACGACAAAGCAATGTTTGTCACATTCTGGAAATAGGGATAGGTTCATAACCTTGCTATGTTACTATGTTTGTCAAAATGTGACAATGACGATGAAGCTATGATGGGGATATGATGGGGATATGATGAAGCTATGATGGGGATATGACGACGAAGCTATGATGAGGATATGACAAAGCTAGAATTCAGGTATGATGACGAAGCTAGGTAAGAGGAGTTTCACTACATGAGGATAAATTACACTTTTGAAACTCCTCTCTGTTGTAGTGGATATCTATGCACCCTTGGTGCTATGATATCTATTGATCCTCTTGCATGCATATGTAAACCATGAAATGGGTGAAATATGGACGATTTCATGAAAACCCCCAAAACATTTGGCTCAATATTCAAGATCAAAAGATTTTCCATGGATCTTGAGGTTCTGATACCAATTGATCTGCCGACGAAGGAGATATAATGGAGAAGGTGACCAAACAATCCATTTTTCGGTAGTTGACCAAAAACTCAAGAGGGGCGCAACTTTGAGCAAGGGTGCATTACATTGATAATGTATTAATACATTGATAGACAATGTATTAATACATTAATGTACTAATGTATTGATGTATTAATTAAATAATACATCAATGATATTTAAAATAATGAATAAAATAATAAATACAAGTATTAAATGTATTAAATAATTGAAAAATTAATGTAATTGAAAAATTAAAGTATTAAAACATTAATGTATAACTTATTGTATGAAGGTAATATTGGGCTATGTATGTAATTGCAATGTTGGGCTATGCCTATCACATTAGGTTCTATGCATCACATAGAAACAAGGGGTTATGTTAGTCACATTGCGACATTTGGAAATGTTTGTCACATTGCGTTGCTAGGCGTTACTACGTCACATTGCAACATTAGGTTCTATGCATCACATAGCAACACGGGGTTATGTTCATCACATTGCGACGTTTGGAAATGTTTGTCACACTGTGACATCAGAATATGCATGCATATCACACAGTGGTGCTATGGTTCGTCATATAGTTATGACGAGTCTATGTGCATATCATTGCACATAGACTCGTTAGAAAGTTCGTTGCATTGTCACAAAGGAAAGAGTTTTGTAACATAATGAGGTATGAACATGAACGTCGCATATCAAAGTGGGTTATGTTCATCGCATTGCAACGTTAGAAAATATTCATTTCATTGCAATGTAGGGTTATGTTTGTCACATTGCGACAATGGGTTCTACACATTACATTGTGAGAAGACGTTATATTCATCACATTGCGACATTTGAAAATGTTTGGCACATTAAGCAATGACAGGGCTAGGTTCATCACATTGCAACGAAAAGGCTATGTTCTTCAGATTGCGATGTCCATATATGTTTGTCACATTCTGACGTTATTATGTTTATCACATCACAACATCCATTTTTGTTTGTCACACTGCGATAAAAGGGATATGTTCATCACATTGTGACGTCTGTATATGTTTGTCACATCGTGACATTACTATTTTTGAGATGACATGGATATGTTCAACACAATGCCATGATATGACTATCTTCATCAGATTGTAACAATGTTAGGTTCATCACATTGCAACATGTGTATATGTTCATCACATTTCAGCATTACTACATTAGACATATTTTGATATCCATTTATTTTCGTCCCATTGCGACGACAGGGATATGTTCATTACATTGTGATGTGTGTATATGTTTGTCACATTGGGACATTACTATGTTTGCAATGACATATATATGTTCATCACATTGTAATAAAAGACATATGTTCATCAAATTATGACAACAAGGCTATGTTCATCACATTGCAACGTCAAGATATTTTCATCACATTTAGATGTTACTATGTTTGTCACATCATGACATCCTTTTTTTCATCACATTACGACGAAAGGGATATGTCCATCACATTGCAACATCTGTATATGTTTGTCACATTATGAAATTACTATGTTTGCGATGTTAGGGTTATGTTCGTCACATTACGATGATAGGGATATGTTCATCATGCTACAACAACAAGGTTATCATCATCACATTATGATGACTGTATATGTTCGTCACATTTCAACATTACTATTTTCATCACATTACTATGAGGTTATTTTGTTAAATTGTCATGATAGGGAAATGTTCGTTTCATTGGATCGTTCACATATGTTCGTCACATTGCGACATAAGGAAATGTTTGACACATTACGACATCGAGACCATGTTGATTATGGTTAACCATGTTGGACCATGTTTATTGTGGTTAGCCATGGTTTATTGTCGCATTGCAATGGTGATAAGGTTTTATTTGTTAGATTGTGACATCAAGTTTTGTTCGTCACATCACATCATAAGGTTATAGTCATCACATTGCAACATAGCATTTTTTCTTATCACACTATGGAATTAGAATAGGTTTATTACATTTTGATATTGGGTTATGTTTGTCACATTGCAACATCAAGGAATTGTCATCTCATTGCAATGTTGGGCAATGTTTGTCACATTGCGACATTAGATTGTTTATGGCACATTGGGACAATGGGTTATGTTTGTCATTTTTTGAAATTTACAAATGTTTCTCACATTATGACATTAGGATATTTGTGTGACATTGTGACCACGAGGCATATGTTTGTCATATTGCGACATTTTGAAATCTTTCACAGGTTATGATGTTAGGATATTTGTTTCACATCACATTGTGACAATAGTAAATTTTTGTCACTTTGCGACGACAAAGCAATGTTTGTCACATTCTGGAAATAGGGCTAGGTTCATAACCTTGCTATGTTACTATGTTTGTCAAAATGTGACAATGATGACGAAGCTATGATGGGGATATGATGGGGATATGATGAAGCTATGATGAGGATATGATGATGAAGCTATGATGGGGATATGATGGGGATATGACGAAGCTAGAATTCAGGTATGATGACGAAGCTAGGTATGGGGAGTTTCACTAGATTAGGATAAATTACACTTTTGAAAATCCTCTCTGTTGTAGTGGATATCTATACACCCTTGGGGCTATGATATCTATTGATCTTCTTGCATGCATATGTAAACCATGAAATGGGTGAAATCTGGACGATTTCATGAAAACCCCCAAAACATTTGGCTCAATATTCAAGATCGAAAGATTTTCCATGGATCTTGAGGTTCTGATACCAATTGATCTGCCGAGGAAGGTGATCTAATGGAGAAGGTGACCAAACAATCCATTTTCCGGTAATTGACCAAAAACTCAAGAGGGGCGCAACTTTGAGCAGGGGCGCATCACATTGATAATGTATTAATACATTGATAGACAATGTATTAATACATTAATGTACTAATGTATTGATGTATTAATTAAATAATACATCTATGATATTTAAAATAATGTATAAAATAATAAATACAAGTATTAAATGTATTAAATAATTGAAAAATTAAAGTAATTTATAAATTAAAGTATTAAAACATTAATGTATAACTTATTCTATGAAGGTAATATTGGGCTATGTATGTCATTGCAATGTTGGGCTATGCCTGTCACATTAGGTTCTATGCATCACTTAGCAACAAGGGGTTATGTTTGTCACATTGTGAAATTTGGAAATGTTTGTCACATTATGACGTCACATTGCGTTGCTAGGCATTACTACGTCATATTGCGACATTATGTTCTATGCATCACATAGCAACACAGGGTTATGTTCATCACATTGCGATGTTTGGAAATGTTTGTCACACTGTGACATAAGAATATGCATGCATATCACACTGTGGTGCTATGGTTCGTCATATAGTTATGATGAGTCTATGTGCATATCATTGCACATAGACTCATCAGAAAGTTCATTGCATTGTCACAAAGGAAAGAGTTTTGTAACATAAAGAGGTATGAACATGAACGTCGCATATCAAAGTGGGTTAAGTTCATCGCATTGCATCGTTAGAAAATATTCATTTCATTGCAATGTAGGGTTATGTTTGTCACATTGCGACAATGGGTTCTCCACATTACATTGTGAGATGACGTTATATTTGTCACATTGCGACATTTGAAAATGTTTCGCACATTGCGCAATGACAGGGTTAGGTTCATCACATTGCGATGAAAAGGCTATTTTCTTCAGATTGCGACGTCCATATATCTTTGTCACATTCTGACGTTATTATGTTTATCACATCACAACATCCATTTTTGTTCGTCACACTGCGATAAAAGGGATATGTTCATCACATTGTGACATCTGTATATGTTTGTCACATTGTGACATTACTATGTTTGAGATGACATGGATATGTTCAACACAATTCCATGACACGACTATCTTCATTAGATTGTAACAAGGTTAGTTTCATCACATTGCAACTTGTGTATATGTTCATCACCTTTTAGCATTACTACATTAGACATATTTTGATATCCATTTATGTTCGTCCCATTGCGACGACAGGGATATGTTCATTACATTGCGATGTGTGTATATGTTTGTCACATTGCGACATTACTATGTTTGCAATGACATATATATGTTCGTCACATTGTAATGAAAGAGATATGTTCATCAAATTATGATAATAAGGCTATGTTCATCACATTGCAACGTCAAGATATTTTCATCACATTTAGACGTTAATATTTTTGTCACATCATGACATCCTTTTTCTCATCACATTACGACGAAAGGGATATGTCCATCACATTGCAACATCTGTATATGTTTGTCACATTATGAAATTACAATGTTTGTGATGTTAGGGCTATGTTCGTCACATTACGATGACAGGGATATGTTCATCACGCTACAACGACAAGGTTACCATCATCACATTATGATGTCCATATATGTTTGTCACATTTCAACATTACTATTTTCATCACATTACTATGAGGCTATTTTGTTAAATTGTCATGATAGGGCAATGTTTGTTGCATTGGATCATTCACATATGTTCGTCACATTGCGACGTAAGGCAATGTTTGACACATTACAACATTGAGACCATGTTGATTATGGTTAACCATGTTGGACCATGTTTATTGTGGTTAGCCATGGTTTATTGTCACATTGCAATGGTGATAAGGTTTTATTTGTTAGATTGTGACATCAAGTTTTGTTCGTCACATCACATCATAAGGTTATGGTCATCACATTGCAACATAGCATTTTTTCTTATCACACTATGGAATTAGAATAGGTTTATTACATTTTGATACTGGGTTATGTTTGTCACATTGCAACGTCAAGGAATTGTCATCTCATTGCAATGTTGGGCAATGTTTGTCACATTGCGACATTAGGTTGTTTATGGCACATTGGGACAATGGGTTATGTTTGTCATATTTCGAAATTTACAAATGTTTCTCACATTATGACATTAGGATATTTTTGTGATATTGTGACCACGAGGCACATGTTTGTCATATTGCAACATTTTGAAATCTTTCATACATTATGATGTTAGGATATTTGTTTCACATCACATTGTGACAATAGTAAATTTTTGTCACTTTGCGACGATAAAGCAATGTTTGTCACATTCTGGAAATAGGGCTAGGTTCATAACCTTGCTATGTTACTATGTTTGTCAAAATGTGACAATGACGATGAAATTATGATGGGGATATGATGGGGATATGATGGAGCTATGATGGAGATATGACAATGAAGCTATGATGGGGATATGATGGGGATATGACGAAGCTAGAATTCAGGTATGATGATGAAGCTAGGTATGAGGAGTTTCACTAGATGAGGATAAATTACACTTTTGAAACTCCTCTCTGTTGTAGTGGATATCTATGCACCCTTGGGGCTATGATATCTATTGATCCTCTTGCATGCATATGTAAACCATGAAATTGGTGAAATCTGGACAATTTCATGAAAACCCCCAAAACATTTGGCTCAATATTCAAGATCGAAAGATTTTCCATGGATCTTGAGTTTCTGATACCAATTGATCTGCCGAGGAAGGAGATATAATGGAGAAGGTGACCAAACAATCCATTTTCTGGTAGTTGACCAAAAACTCAAGAGGGGCGCAACTCTAAGCAGGGGTGCATCATTGGTGTGGGTAACTTAACAATGGGGATCCAATGCCAGGATGATCAGAGAGTAGACAAGAGGATGGGGCTATCTCAGTGTGAGTCTCTAGGATCAGAGGGAGAATCCCAGTGCAACCATAGAGGAGGGCGCACTTACTTCATCCCGGCAATGAGTAAACCAACAAGGGCGCAAAACCTAGGTTGGTTCGTCCTCTTCTTTACCTCAGAAAACTTGCAGAAAATGACTTTCCCCCTAATATATTGGATAGCTAATGGATTAATATTACTCTCAGCTATGGAAGCATGTCAAACGGAGCAACCAGGGTGCAGCCATGAAGAAAGGCGCACTGACTAACCCTGGAAATGACCTAGAAACGAAAATGTAGCAAAAAGCGTGAAGTAAAACTCGGACAACAAAAACCAAGTGAGACAATAGCTTCAGGAAAAGATAAGAATGCTTTACTTGAGTCCTGGTTCACCTTACATACTCAGAGAAGCATTTATTTACATATGCATATTTAAATAGTATCAAAAATGTGAAATGTGTCGAGTCTAGTTGGCTAAATTGTGCGCCCCAAGTGGGCGTTCCCCTAGGTGGCCTCTTTAAACAAAATATAATATTAAAACAAATTTTATATATCAACCCAATTACAATCTTTTACAACAAATATTGACTAAAAATTGTTGTTCCTTTTTTCAATTACCATTTCAATAAATGTAGAAATCGAACTAGGTTATGTTAGAATGTTTTTTTAAATCCATAAATTAAAAGTGTAATTTAATGTTGACATATGTAAACACTAATAGAGATCAAACCTACTTATAATATCTTCTTTTAATTTTAATTCATAGATGATTTAAATAAGTTTATTTGTTCTTAGTACAATTATAAATTTTTTAATATTGTATAAATAATTTATTGTAATCTATTTAAATTTTATGCACCTTAAATCCAAGTGGCTAAAATAAAGTGTGATACAAAATTGCATGGTTTAATATTTTCTATACACTTAATGACTTGGTTATAAAACTAATACATTGATT
>JASDQU010436764.1:20560-31089 GCA_032191745.1 Picea mariana
TAGTACAATTATAAATTTTTTAATATTGTATAAATAATTTATTGTAATCTATTTAAATTTTATGCACCTTAAATCCAAGTGGCTAAAATAAAGTGTGATACAAAATTGCATGGTTTAATATTTTCTATACACTTAATGACTTGGTTATAAAACTAATACATTGATTCTAAAATTATTTTTAGAATTGTGTTACAAAATCGATTGGATTAAATTTTTTATAAATATAAATTTAATTTATATTATAATATAATATCAAGTTTTTTTATTCATTTTTTTTCTTAAAAAATAACTTAATTAAAAAATATACTTTAAACTATTTAAATAATTATTTTAAAAATGGGTCATGTAACTCTTCTAAAAATATAATTTTTTATATGTTATATATACACTTTTAAAAATATGTTAAAATAAAAATATGTTAAAATATAGTTAAAGTGAAGTGTCAAAGTTAGTTACCATAAACTTATACTCTTAAAAACCTACTCCTAGTTTCATTTCTATTTATTAGTTTCATGTCTATTTATTGGTATAATAATTTGTTGAATGGACAGATATGCCTTCTTAAAATCATACATTTCCAGATCACTCAATTTATAGAGTGATATACATGATAACAAAACAAATTTTAGATCCTAGATATTGCATAACCCAGAAGTTTACACGAGCGAGATTTTAAATCCGTTCTAATACCATGATGATATTCCAAGCTCTGGAAAGCATAATTGGGATAGAAGACAAAGACTCGGAATATTAAAATGGCTGCTATTCCACTATAGAAAGGAATATCACTTGCCTAAGCATATGATACAGGAGGCCCTGAGTACAAATTACAAAACCATATATATCATTCACAACGATCTGAAAGTGCTGCTCACCATGAAAATAACTAAATTAATATAGAGAATAGCCAAAAAAAGATTTTCCCAGATGCATCAACCACCATATTGAAAAATCTCTTTCACCTGCTTGTAAAAAAATGACTGCTCATAGAAGCTGATTTAGGTCATAGAAGCTTCAATGCTTAGTAAAAAATGACTGCTCATAGAAGCTGATTTAGGTCATAGAATCTTCAATGCTCAGGGGAGTTGATTCATTTTTTCGCTTCGGCTAAAATGTTTATAACAGAAAATGAAGAAACGAATTATTTATAATAGCACCATTAACATAGTTAGACAAAAACGCAAAGAACATGATCAATAAGGTTAAATCTGAAGATCCTCAGTGAATTGGATATATAGATAAAACCTAATTACTCACTGAAAACTGCAATTCCATAGTCCAAAGAAGCAAATGCAATCGCAGTTGGATAATTTTACTAGTTCACTGAGTGAAAAACTTTACAAAAGAGACTCGCAAAAGAGCGTATCAACACATCGACTGCATTGACAACAATCCAACTTCGAACCATACGGGAGTAATGTCAAACTTCCAATAGTGTAAATTCATTTCATCATATCCTGTATGTTGTAGTATCTCTGTGGGTAAAATACAGTGTTTCAGAAATGTGTCAAAACTAAACAATAGTGACATGCTAATCTCCATGGTTAATATTTTTATGAAATGTAACATTTAGATCAATTTTCTGTGGAAAATTCTTCTTCAAATCTATGAGTCAGTGCAAGCAGCATGGAACATTTTACTATTCTAATATGCTCGGGCTAAAGATCGATAGGAGCATTGGGATGGCTCAAGGGCAGTCTCGCCATAGTAGGCGGTTCCACCCACCGGTCATCGCCTCAACATCTCCATCTCCGCGTAAAATAGAGTTTAGGAGATATGTCTTCTATTTGATTGCCCAATGACAGACATATCATTCCTGCAAGAAAATAAAAACTTAAACCATGATTATGATAAATATATACCCAATTGAGACTGTAAAGGAAAAAAAATTAAAATTCAGAACATATTTTTTACCTTAATACCGGTTGTACTCACATAACAGTTTGTAACATATAGCTATTCACTAATTAAATAACCCTAACCATTATTCCTCAACACATAAAGGAATTTGAAAGGCCACCCAAACCTGGCATCCAGGTTAACCACACATGTTTTATGCGTTAACAGAAATGCAATCATCCTGACCATACCGACACACTTCACATCCATTAAAACCTGTCTAAGATGACACCCTCTGCACATACCTAAATTTGAAAGGCCACCCAAACCTGACATCCAGGTTAGCCACACATGTTTTATGTATTAATTGAAACGCAATTAAGAGCACCTGAGTGGGCCCAATGGTTAAGAACATGTGTTATCTCCGGGGAGGTCACAGGTTCAAAACCAGCGAGGGGTAGGGATGCTCATATTGGCCCGTTGTGACAAGGCTGGAAGGGTAGACGACCCCTGGGATAGAGGTTCACTCTATGGGCCTCGGGACGTCTCAGCCCTGCTGAGTCACAAGTTATTGGTATATCTGGCTTGCGGGCTGTTGGATATACTCTTGGGAGGTTGTTGTTCCCATGGTTTAAAAAAAAAAAATTGAAATGAAACCATCATGACCATACCAACACACTTCACATCCATTAAAACCTGTCTAAGATGACACCCTAGCAGAATTTGAAAGGCCACCAAAACCTGGCATCCATGTTAGCCATGCGTGTTTTATGAGTTAATCAAAACACAACCGCCTGGTAAATAACGAAACGTGGCAATGAATCATTTTATACATATTATAATACGGGCTATTCCAAATACATACTTACTTACTGTCTCTCGTAATTACTTCACCACGAATTACAGACCAAAGAATTGATCACAGGTTTCATATTATTAGGCGTTTAATTTTGGCCAGGTTTGGATGTGGCGCTGCATGGCTAGTGTCATTATGCGGATGCCACTTTTGGCTTGATCACAGGCATGAGTTCATGAAACATAAGCGCAGGCATGAAAGAAAACAGGCGCACCATGGTAAACTTTTTTAGAACGTGTCATGGTAAAGTTTGATATAATGACACACGACATTATTACTGTAAAATGTAAAAAAGTAATGTAAATATAAATGTTAAATCTGAAGTAATTTTTTTATGGATTTGCTTAATTATGATTCGTGGCATTTGATAAGTTGATTTAGTAAAATTTTAATCATGTTATGTAAAAATGAAAAAGTAAACATGACAAATGGATGAATTGATAAATGCAAGAGTTAATTACACAAATCTCATTCATCCATTCGAATGTAAGACGAAAAATATACCAGCATCTTGAATTTCTGATCATCAGATTAAATTTAGTAAGTAAAAGGATGATTAATCGAGCAAGTCCAATAGAGAGAATGCCTATCAACATAATTAATTATATTTTTATTATCTTAAAAATTAATTAAATGTTATTCCCATCCTATCATCAACATTGAACTCTTTTTAACTCTCATTGGGTTATAATCAATGGATAAATATAATTAAAGATCATTCAAAAAATTTAATAAATTATTCATATTATATATATATATATATATATATATATATATATATATATATATATATATATATTATTTATAAGAGATAATAAATATTATAATTTAAAAAAATTATATATATTTTATTCAGAGTATTAAATCATTATTATATTTAAAGTGTTAAATGAAAATGTGTATGAATCATGCCCAGGTTAAGAATTCAATATTCATTTCTTTTATTTGACATTTAAAAATTAAATTAATTCGGTTTCCATTAATTCAATGCTACAATGTATCATTCTACAATATTAAATCTATTACATTGCATATGCTTACATATTTCTATCATTATATTGATGTCATGTTAAATGTTACTTAATGAAAACTTGAACTCCTTGTTGCCATCCTAATACACACTTGCAAACGTGAGCTAAGTACGGCTCACTTAGTGTGTCCTTGGAGGCACGATGCCTAGGTTCACAGCCCACACTGTCACTTTGACCGGAACCTCTTCCGTCTAGGCTTACTCCTAGGGAAGCCAAGGGGGTAAACCCTAGTTTCTAGATGTGGTTTAGAGTTTAATTTCTAGGAGTTGTTTTTAATTAGTTAAGGTTTAGGGGAGTCTAACCTATGATGCTAAGGTAGCAATGCAAGATGAAAGAGTGTTTATGTCAAGCAAGTATTTCCCTAGGTCAATTAAGACTAGTGCCTAAGGTTGGGTAAAGGGGTCAACTAAATGTAAGGGTGTTTCGTTACAATATGATTACAAAGATTACAAAAGAATAAATATTTCACAACAAGATTATTTATAAGTACTTACAAATAAAGAATGCTAGAGATACAATGATACAATACAATAAGCTAACCACATTATTTCAATGTGCGGGATTTAAAGAAGATCAAGGCGTTATCATCATCAACACATCAAGCGTAAGCATGCCCCAATAGCACTTACTCTATTGGACTGCTCCTCAATGGTAACATCAAAAAATGAAGATTTACAAATCACAAGGACACTTAGAAGATTTAAAAGTCAAGGCACAAGTATTCAACAATGATTATGACACTTAGTTGATTAACCACAAATCATTACTTGTATTATGAGATGGAGAGATTAAAATGCAAGTATTAAACCATTAAGTTGTATCAAAATAGGCCAGGGTTATTAAATGCTTAGTGATTAAGGGTTTTTAAGATTTAAGAGATTTTAATTACCCTAGCTAAGTGTTTCACCAAAAGCCTCCTCCCTTTATTGCCAAATGGCTGATAGATGCTCAAGAAGTGAGGCAACGAGGCCTACCCTAGCTTCACAGGTCGACTCGAAAGATTGAGTTTTTATGGAAAGGATGCTCCTTTGCGCCGTGAGACCATCCCCGGCCTATCACCTTTCGTTGCCCTTCTCAATCCATATTTTAGATGGTGAAGATGGTGGTTTAAAGTTCCCTATTAAGTCTATTAAGTATGTATATTAATTGGTTATACTTTTAGGTTTATTTTGAAGTGTTTAAATGACTTTATGATGCCTTAAATTGGTGATTTTAGACCAAAACCGAAAATTTTATGAAGCTTGTAAATGTGTGTTATTAAGCATGGAAATGAAAAACATTAACACATGTAAAGCAATAGAAAGCAAGCTGAATAATGATTTAGTTTATCACCATTAACATGAAAAGCTTGTTAAGAAAGAGAACTAAAGCACAAAGGCAAGAACAACTTGCCCAAAAGAGAAAGAAGAACTCAAGCTTACACCACTTATCTTACGTTTGTTTAAATCGTTAAGAGGAAAACATTAAGTGTGAAAGAAAGCTTGAAAGATTTAGATATGTGCCTACACTATCAACTTATCCAACAATTTATCAACTTAGGTGTGATGGCAAATGGCCTTAAGAATGTTATAGCATGAAAAGGAAAACCATCTACTAAACCATTAAAGCATTAACCATTTAGTGTGTTGGATTAGAGCATGTAAACAAGATAAATTCTAAGAGAGCTTATGACATGCAAGTAGATATAAGAAAGTTGATTATGCCCCAATGGCTTAAGCTAAGTATTAATGTGTTTGGAGATCTAGATCTAGAATATTTAAATCATTAAAGCATGAGAGATCAATAACAAACTACTTAACCTAGCCTTACGATTTTGGGGGTTTCTCTCCCAAGGTGTAGGTAATCTTTAACTTAGAAATAGATTGGAAAGAAAGAGAGAGAAGAAAGAGAGAGAGAGGCAAGAAAGTGAGGCAAGAAAGCAACCGCTACAAGAAGCTCATTAACCCCACGTCCTACCTTAGAAGATGCTTGAAAAAATTGAAAGAGAGGTTGAGATTTGTTACCCACTTGAAGAGAAGGGTCTTGAAGTGTTGTGTGGCTATTTTAGGGCAACATAACCCCCTCAACCTGCTACAAACTTGTAAAAACCAACAAGGTATGCTTGCTGGAAATGCTACACGCAACCAACAAAGTGAAGAAAAATTTATGTTTTTAGAGAAGAAATTTTTCTCCTTAAAACCCTTTGATAAAATATGATTAAAGTGACCAATATACTATGTTAGGATGAAATATAGATGGAGTGAACAACAATGAAAGAATGAGTGAAAGAGAGAGAAAAGAGGAGTTTATGTGTGCTTTAAGGGAGGACTCTTCCTTGAGGCATTCCCAATAAAACCCTTGAAGCCAAACCTACAAGATCTAACAAGATGATATGCATACAAAAGATAATATGGTTGAATATGTTAAGAAGATGAAATACTTGAATGTTATCTAGCAAACCCACATATATAGATCTACAAGAATACTCATTGTTAGATCTACCTAAGTAAAATAATTTACCTAAGATCTAAGTTATGCAATCCTCATGCCAAATCAAAACAAGATTGCCTCATGTGTAGCAAGAACAAAAATACGTGTTTCTCTTCCAAAAATCCTCCAAATTTTCTCCTTTATTATTCAAGAATAGATCTTGGAGAAATACTTGCTCCAAAACCCTAAGAGCCAAAGAATGGAAGAAATATGGAACAAGAAGGAGAGAGAGATAGAAATCAAGTAGCATAACCATAGCTCAAGACATGGTGAAGAAATGAGGGTGAGAGGGGTTCTATTTATACTTGGAGAGGCAAAATCGCCCCTCTTGGATTAATGCCAAGTGTCCACCACCAAGCACAAGCTCGAATCCCAAGGGAGGGGCACACCATCTAGGGTTTGAGAGGTGGATCCATGAAGTGGATGAGTGGGGGAGTTTTGGGATCAAGCAAAAAGGGTATTGGGAGGCTAGGAAAAGAGTGCCAAGGGATAACATAAGTCTCCCATTAATGTTTTTTTATCATTTTTTACTTTTTGGAGACTTTCTAGAAGGAAGGCACACCACTCTAGGAAAAGTGACGTTTTTGCTTAATGGCTAGGTGAGGGGGTGATGTGAGGGTTGGAAAAGGTTAGGAAAGGTTAGGAAAAATCTCTCTCAGCTTTATCCATATTTACATCCACTTTTAACTCATTATTACAAAATTACATTTTTGCTATGTCTAGAGTTAGCAATTAAAATTGTTGTTTTTGACCAACTAAAACTCTTGGTGGAAAAAAAACATAGCAAAAGTTGTAACGTCCCCCGACCATCAACCCCATGGTCAGGCCAACGCTACTACGTAGAAAAACACTTATGTAACACATTATTCATTCTAATGAAATACAATTTCTTAGTTATAGTTAAACATAGAATTATTGCTAGCATTTCAGTGTTAATGGAAATAACAATAATTCATATGCACAACAAATACGTGATAACATTGCAAGAATCACAGGTATGCAATTTAGTTAATTACAGAATTACAAAACATAGTGACACTTATCTTTGAAACTGTCACACACCACCAACTATGTGTAGACCTTCCACAAACCTCCAAGCCTTAGACCATGCTGCTCATCACTCTCAGCAATAGGTGACCCCGAGCTGGGACTAAGCTCCACTGGGTATGGATTCCTAGGTTAGGCAAGGTTTATAGGAAGAATACACATAAAAGAAGGAGGATTCACTCCCAGGAACCACTTATGCCCACTGCCCACAGACTCTCCTTCCCCACATGCTTGTCCCACCCTAGGAGTATACACCTTCACTGTCACCTAGACAGTCCTTCGGCTGCTAACCTCCCTTGCCTTGGGCTTCAGCAACAGACTGGACCAGAACTCTCCGAGCTCTGTGGCAGCTACAGGGTTCCAAGAGGAAAGTCATTAATTTAGTCAAGTCCTGTCCTATAGACATGAATGGACTAAGCACGAAGGCCAATTTGAACATTCTTCCGTTAGGCTCTTATGACTGTCTAATTGGGATGGACTGGTTGGACCAGCACCTTGCCATCTTGGACTATCGGAACAAGGAATTCACTTGCTTAGATGAAGAAGGGAATCAGAGAGCCATCCAAGGAATTCCTAGAGCTGTGACTATTAGAGAAATCTTAGCAATTGAGCTGAAGAAGTGCTACAGAAAAGGCTGTCAATTATTTGCAATCCATGGAAGGGGAAATGCGTGCCTAAAAATGCACACTAGCTGATGAATCACATGAAACCTCATGGGCGATGTGTGTTGGCCCAAGCGCATGCAGTTAAAACCTAAGAAGAGATCCGTGTTGGGGGTTTGTCCGACATTGCTCCATCCATCACCTCGGTCGGGAGTCTGTTCTCGATCCTCCGTCGAAACTGGTGGGTGTCCAAGAGAGACCTTTGTCTATTGTTCATACTTAGATCCATCACCTGAACTGTATAAACCTCTGCGTGGAATGTTTGTGTACCCTTACGCATTTCTAAAACCAGAACCGAGAAGCCATCCTGTGTTGTCGATTGAGAAAACCAAAGTGTCTCGTAATTGTTGAGCCTGGTTATGTTGTTCCGCACAGTAGCGTTGCATGGCCTGTGGGTTGACGGTTGGGGAACATTACAGTATGGTATCAAAGCCTAGTTTCAACGCTGAGCCTGGATGGGCTGGATAAGTGGTCTTTGGACAAAGGTTTCAAGAAGAAATTGTGTCTAGAGGGCTAATTTCAAACCTCAGAATGTTTCTGAGTGTCAACGGGCTACTTGACTATGTTACAAAGCTCAGGAGGTGTAGTGGTATTATAAAACTACAACTGGTGTGGTATATGGCCACAGGGGGAGAGAGAACTCCACACCAAGAGTGTTGGATCCATAGAATCTGTTCGCGAGGAAAGGAGAATCCTCATGGCCGTCAAATTTAGAGAATATGCACAAGGCTTAAAACCCTTTGGAGTTGCATAGGAGTGTGGAAATCACAATACGAGAAATCACGAATTCGTTAGGACCGTCCATCGAAAAGGACGCATGGAGAGCGATCAAAATTTCACTGACTAGTGACTTGAAATGGTATAAGGGTGAGTTCGTGAGAATTCATGAAACAAAAATTCATGATTGGATCACAACCATCGATCTATGATGGATCTGGACTGTTAATTGTCCAGGAAGAAATCAACATTTCAGGAATAGGGAGGACGAAGGTGGAAAATCCTTCGACCTCGTGACACAAAAAATACCGATACATGAAATTTCGATGAGATCTGAGTTGTTAGATCGTGGGGAATCTGGACCATTGGATCAAGTAGAAGATAGACCGTAATTTCAAAATTTCGGCAAACGAAAGTTCGAGATGTGTGGATGCGCAAACTCTTTATGCCTGAAACTCCGAAACGAAAAGTGAAAATAGTGGGGCCCTATGACATCGCTAGGAGTGAGGTGGACCTTCTTAAGGACACCATGTGTCACTACCTTGGTGGGTGACAGCTGTGCTATGGGCCTGAAGAGTAAGGAAATTGAATTTTCAGAATTCGGGGATTGAAGCGACAAGAGACTTGGAGTCACTACATCGTGAACTCTCAGTTACCGAAAACCTGAAACTCGAAGTTAGGAAGTCTCGAAATCTTCGAAGACGGAAGAAACGACCCAAAACCTGAAGTCCTGAATCACGAAAGATATTAACAAGGGTAGAATCAGACAGTGGAGCGCTTCCAGGAAGAAGTGTCGAAATATCGTGAGTTGTCGGATCCATCCAACTAGCGAGGAAGTTAGGGCTAAAGAGATTTGATAGGTGTAAGCTTAGCAGAGATCTAGACCATCGGATCATGGGGGGGCTCACACCCGTTGATCTCATACATGAATTTCCATATCGGAATTCAGGGATTGAAGTGACAAGATATTTGGAGTCGCTGCATTTTGAACTCCTGGTTCACGAAACTCCGAAACGATCTATACCGTTAGATCCAAATCATCGATGATTGTTGGATATCGTACAAGAACCCATGTATCAGAATTCGGGGATTGAAGTGACAAGCGATTTGGAGTCACTGCATCATGAACTCTCGGTTACCGAAAACCCGAAACCTGAAGTTTCGAAGTCCCAAAATCTTTGAAGGTCGAAAGCCTGAGTAGCACCTAGTAGACTAGCAATTGGTCACGACCCTTGGTCATGTGGGTAGGGACTAATAAAGAGGGAGCTATCACCCAAAAGTACAGAGCCAAGTAGAACTCAGAAAATTTGTGAAGTCGAAGTGTTTTCTTAAATCGAAATGGTTTTGAATGTGTGGAATTTGCTAAGAATGACGACCTGACAAATCCTTGTTGTTTGCACATGTGTTTGCAAAAGCTTAGCAAGTGCCAAAAGTGAATAGGGTTGTCGTTGAGAGAAGAGAATGGAAGAGGTGTGGATTGCCTTCAATTTAGAGAACAAAAGAGAAGGAAGGAATGTCAACTTGGGAGTCGAAGGATCAAACTCTAATGGGCAAGGAAAATAGATGGATAAGGAAGGACATAAAATGGAAATCATTGAAAGATTGCAGAAATATTCCCAGGCTTGCCGAGCTGATAGCCAAAAGTTCATGAAAGTCAGGGATAGGCAGGGTGAATTCAACTTAAGGATGTTGAAGAGTCTGGAAAGAATAGAAAATAAATTGGAAAAGGAGAGTGACTCAAGCAAGACAGAGAGTCACAGGAACCCTGAGAGGAAAAGAAGATCAAGGAGTGTCAGCAAACATTGTCGTCGCTCCCCAAAGCATTCCAGTAGGGAAGCACATAGTAGTTCAAGCCCATCTCCTACCAGAAAGCATAGGAGATCTGGGATGGATGAATTGAAAGTGGAA
>JASDQU010436764.1:42397-56481 GCA_032191745.1 Picea mariana
TGAAATATTTGTTTGATCAACCAACCCTAAATGATAGACAAAGTAGGTGGCTGGAATTTCTGTGTGAGTACGACTTTGAGATCAAGCATATCAAAGGAAAGGAGAATAAAGTGGTTGATGCACTCAGCAGGAGGGTGCATGAATTACATGCTACAGCCATTAGCATGTATCAGCTGATATTAAAAGTAGAATTTTGGAGGCTGCAAATGTAGATCTGTAGTACAGAGAATTGGTATCCAAGCTACAGCAGGGTAAGATGCCACAGAAGATGGAAATTTATAAATTGGAAACCGATGGAATATTGTTGTATAAGAATAGAATTTTTGTACCCAATGTCCAGTGCTTGAAACAGATGATTTTGTAGGAGATGCATAATGTGCCTTATGCAGGGCACCCTAGATATCAGAAAACACTAGCAGCGGTCAAGAGCCATTACTTTTGGCCGGGTATGAAGAGAGAGATCGTTGAATACATCGCCAGATGTATGGAGTGCCAGAAAGTTAAAGCTGAGCATAGGCACCCAGCAGGGTTGCTGCAACCTTTACCCATTCCTAAGTGGAAGTGGGAAGTGGTGACAATGGATTTTATTACAGGATTGCCTAGAACAAGCAAGCTGCATGATTCGATCATGGTAGTGGTGGACAAGCTTACAAAATCTACCCATTTTATTCCACTGAAAACTACTCACAAGGCAGCAGATGTTGCTGATATTTTCATAAAGGAAGTGGCACGATTGCACGGAATCCCTAAAACGATTGTGTCTGACAAAGACCCGAAATTCACCTCAAATTTATGGAAAGGATTGTTCAAAGGATTCAGAATGAATCTGAACTTTAGTACAGCTTATCATCCTGAGTCTGATGGATAGATAAAGAGGGTGAACAGAGTAATAGAAGACATATTGAGAATGTATGTGATGGACAAACCATCAAGACGGAATACTTCCTTCACTTGGTAGAATTCGCCTACAACAATGGGTATCAAGCATCATTGAAGATGAGCCCATTTGAATCACTTTATGGAAGAAAGTGCAACACTCCAGTGAGCTGGGATAATCCAGCTGATAGAGTAGTAGTTGGGCCAGAGTTGCTCAAGGAGATGGAGGACCAAATGATAAAAATTAAGAAAATTTTGAAAGCTGCCTAGGACAGGCAAAAAATTTATGCTAATAAGAACAGAACCCGCAGAGAGTTCAAAGTGGGTGATCATGTTTTCCTGAAAGTAAAAGATAACAGGAGTTCCCTGAAGCTGGGAAGTTGCGCCAAGTTGGCAGCCAGATTTTGTGGGCCATTTGAAATCTTGGAAAGGATTGGGCCAGTTGCATATATGCTTGCATTACCTACATCCATGACTGTACATAATGTGTTTCATGTTTCATTGCTTAATAAATATATACTAGATTCTAATCATTTTATCGATTGGAATGTGATTCAGGTGCAACAAGGTGTCCTGCAAGTGCATCCTGTGCGCATATTGGATAGGAAAAACAAACAACTCTGGAATCAAGCTATCAAGCTTATAAAGGTCTAGTGGACCTGGTACGGTCCTGAGGACATGACATGGGAGCATGAAGATGTTATGCGGGTAGAGTACCCGCATCTTTTTGAAAAATTTGAAAAGCTTGCAGATGCAGTGTAAAGTTGCACTGAGGACAGTGCAAAAATAAGGGGAGGAGATTGTAATGTCCCCAAAGTTGAGCCCTATTGTAAATCATGTCTATGAAGTATAAAGCTTGCATTATGAATTGTAATTATGTTTTATAGGCTGGTGAGCCAAGTTTATATAAGTTGGTGGGCTTATGTGTTATTAGGACGGAGAGCCTAAGTGTTAAGGCTGGGAGTCTGCTTTTGTATATGTAATCATGCAGAACATTAATAAAAATATAAACACCGTTGTGTGCAGACTGACCATGATGAATGAGTGATGGGGGACTAAGCTTCCACAAAGTGGGTAAGGGAAAGGGGCTGAAAGGTTGGAAATAGAGGCTAAGTGTTGATCCTAGGGGATAAGCTTGGGGGGCTTAAGTCCTTGGGAATAATAATTTATTATTATTCCAAAAGCTATGTGATAAACATGTTTCTAAGTCCTGGGAGAGGCAACGCATGCAGCTCCAAGTGTGCAAAAGGGAACGCATGCAGCCCTAGGAAGACAAGTGTCGACCTGGGTGCATGTGGTTAAAAGCTAAAGCGTCAACTGATTTGGGGGTTCGTTCTCCATTCTGTCATTCATTGTCTAAATTGTGTGACCTCTGTGTCTCGTCTCTGTGTTTGGACTCCATCCTCGACCTCTGCATAATTTCCTGTCACGCATCCTGTAACCAAAAAACCGTGAGTCGATTTGTGTCTTTTGTAGAACCCGACACCTGGATAATCGCCTGACCATGTTGTGTTTTAGTGTCTGGTCATTGCCATTTGTGGGACTATGCTTGTTTTCTATTGTGGTCGTTATCCTGGTGTCAACTGAGTGCTTGATGTTGTTGCGTTTTCCCTCACCTGGTTGGAATTGAGTCGAAGGGTGTGCTGAAGAAGTGGGTTGTCAAGCCCATGGTAGAAGAAGCAGGTTGTCAGGCCTGTGAGCAACTCCCTCCAGGTGAGAGAGTCTGCTGGGAAGTGGTTTTCTCCCAGAGAGAGTCTAGCACTAGCTACAGAGCTCTAAGACTTCCTGATCCAGCCTGTTGCCGAGACCTAGAGAGGGAGGTGAGGCACTGATGGACTGTGCTTGTGAAGGTGTATACTCCCGGGAGGAACAGGCATGTGGGGAATGAGAGTCCGTGAGTAGTGGGCGTAAGAAGGCATCCTGGGAAGAATCCTTCCAGTTTTTCTCTGCAGTTTTCCCTGTAACCTCAGCCTAGACTAGGATTCCTTCCCTTGGTTGGAGCTTAGTCCCAGCTCGGGGGTGACCCACTGCTGAGCATGATGAGCAGCGTGGTCTAAGGCTGGGAGGTTCATGGAAGGCCTGCACATAGTTGGTGGAATTACCACGGTTTCAAAGATAAGTATCAGCTTATGCTTAATATTATGTTTTGCATGCCTTTGATGCTTATATGTATCATGTATTCAGTTGTGCATATGAATTATTGTTAATGCCAGGGATTATTTATGTTAGCAGTAATCTTGTGCTTACTCTGAGTTAAATGTGTTTAATTCGATTTAAATGCATGTTATTAATTAAGTATGAGAATGATGTTGTTTCCCACATTAGCATTTGCCCGACCAGTGGGATGATGGTCGGGGGACGTTGCACCCCACGTGTTGATGAGCACCAAGAACATCTCCAGTCCTACTATAAGCTGACAGAAGAAAACCTAGAATAGATCACCAAGGAGTGGTCAACGAACCTCCTTGTTTCAGCAGACCCCGCAAAAATTTCAGACATCGACAGCCCAGAAGTTACATAAGATACACCTGGGCTCAGTAGAAAAAAGAAGACAAAGGAGAGGAAGAAGCCCGAAGAGGTTTAGGATATAGATAGAAGATCGGTAAGGACAGCTTCCATTATGCGAGATGAAGAAGGTGATGATGAAAAAGGTGTAAAATATGAGCGACAACAAGTCAAAGTACGGCCGCCGAGGGACAAAGCAGACTCATTCAAGAAAAGGAAGGTTTCACCTCTGAAGTCTTCCTCCATAAAGAAACCAAGAACCCCTTTAACTAAGATGTGAAATGCCCTCACGTTGGATGACTTTGATTTCATTGTTGCATCGGTCAATGATGCTTCAAAGGAAATAATAGAGAAGCAGGAAGCGAAGAAGGAATAAATGTATAGCTAGATTGAGATCGCACTCCAAGGAGTACAGCAGGCACTCTAGTCTAGCCGAGCAATCTCTACTACACCTCTGTCAGAAGGAACAGCAGAAGAAGGAGATGAATCGGTCCAACTCCACAAGATTTTTGATACAGTCGAAGTACGCCTTCGACGTGCTCAGGAAGAAAAAGTGCAGGCCACCCAGGCCCTTAAGAAGGAACAGGAAGAAATTATTGAGCAACATCAAGCAATGCAACAAGAGAAGAATGCTTTCCAAGCAAAATTTGAAGAAGACCGAGTGAAGGTCCAAAAAGAGAAAGAGCATCTTCTCATGAATAAAATTGGAATTGAAGAAGCAGTCAACAGATCATTTCGCTCTATGACCGGCTTAGAGCAGAAGGCCGAAGAGCCCATAGAGTGTCAAGTGGTGAATTTGGTTGAAGTTATTCAGTAGCTTCAACAAAGGGTCATGGAATTAGAGCTTCATACCATACCACGGACTCCACAAGAAGTGTGTCACCAATGAAAATTGGACGCTCAGAGTGCAGTCGAGAGGATTAGAAAACTTGTTGCAAGATGCAAACAACTAAGTAACAAAAGCATGCAGATATATGAGCAACTATATGAAGACCCATAGATGAAGAAATTGGAGTCCCAAATCCAGGAAGCGAAGCAACACGCAGATACAGTACAGGCATAGCTCAAGCTCCTATCACCTATCGAGAGGATGGAGAGATCCCAGGTATAGCAAACTACCCAACAACTTGTTCTTACCCTGCAGAACAGAGTGATGGAAGTCACCCAGAAACTCCAGCCGAGCCAGGAGGAGGCCTATATATTGTTTGAAGAAATTGAAGGCCAGGGAACATTACTGGAACAAGTAGTTGTTACAGTTGAGCATCAACTGGAAGGTCCTATCAGCGAAGCGGTTGTTCAGGAGTTCGTTGAGTAGGAATCCGTAGCACAGAGACAAGTTGAAGCAGCTCAAGCCAAGCTCGAGACCTTTGAGGCAACTTTACCCAGATCTAAGTGACTTGGGACGAGTCACAGGTGAGTGTTGGGGGCTTGTTGCCCTTGACCAAGTTTTGTGGAAACACTTGGTCATATTTGACCATTTTTGGAACTTCGGCAACTTGTCAAAGATGGAGCGCAACGCGAAGCGGAGATTGTGGAAGCTAGACCCCTTTCTTGGTTCCTTTTTGGGTTTTGGGGATAATGTAATGGGTATGGGATGTCGACCCATGGGTTTACCCATGTTTAGGCCTATTTTGTAAAGTATAAATAAGTAGCTAGGTAGTGTAAGAGAGGCAAAGAAGCTAAGTGCTAAAAAAGGCTTTGTGTATACTGTGTGACCGACTTGCAGAACTAAGTGCAAGTGTTGTAAGTGCTGAGTGCACGGATTATAAGAAGGCGTTGTGCTAGATCTACTCGATGAAGGAGGATCTGGCGAGGTGCACATAGATCTCCTGTCCTATGCGGAGTACAAGTTTGAGCTCTGTGTTGTAATTAGATTGACCAAATCTAATAAAGAAGAAGAAGACTTTGTGGACGTAGCCCCAGGGTGGGAGTGAACCACGGTAAACCTATGTGTTGTGTTATGTGCTTCGACCTAATGTGTTTGTCTCTTTCCATGTGTTGTGCTTTGATATAATTATGCTATATGCTTTTCTATGATATACTTAGATAGATCTACTTTGCTTTGTGCTTTTTAGATGTATGGATGTAGATCTAACATATATGAAAGTGTTGAGTGCTAGATCTATTTTTTTGTTTCTAAGTGCTAACTTAACCTAGATATAAGTGAATGTTGTGGTGCTCTGTGCCATCTGTAGAGTGCCATGAGGGTTAAATACTGATGAATGATCTATGCTAAAGTGTTTGCTAAGTGTTAGAATCACATATTTGTGTCCCATCTAAGGTTGCAAACACCTTAGTCTTGCAACCACCCCTACCTCTACCTCAGGTGAGACTTCATCTTCTTCGCAAGTGTTGTCGAAAGGGCTGATAGTTAGGGTTTTGTTGGTGCATTTTTGAAGCATTGAACCCTGGGTCTGCCCCTGTGCCAACAAGCACTGATCCTTTCCAATCATCATGTCTCTATTCCCATGGGTGAGCTGACCCATCGATTCATGAAGTCATGCCCCTTCGCAAGGTTGGGTTGACTCTTAATGTGGGCACATTCAGGCAACTTGCCCAACCAACTCACCAAACATCTTTTTTCATCTTCTGGACAACCCACTAAACTCTTGCCCGACGCCCACATTCATTCCACCGACCAGTCGTTTGGTAAGTGTGATGCTTATCCAAGTGGAACTAACTTGTCTAGGTGCACCCTCCTCATTCCTTAGCCGATTCATCCATTTGGTGGAGCGCTCAAGTATTTCCCTCAATCCTTCATCAAATTGTCTATCATTTGACTTGTGTGATAGGGTATTTTGGGTGGAGTCACCCCTTGGTGAGTCACACGCCCAAGGAACCCCAACTCTCCCCATATATGAAGACTTATTTTCTTCAAAGGCACTGAGCATCCTACTTTTCTGATTCCTTTCGTTTCGATCTGTCATAAAAGTGTGCATACCTGAACTTGATGCCCCAGGCCTTACATCCTCCTCCAATCCATTTTTTTTCCCTCAGAAACATCCACAGAAATTTTTTGCCTCCAAGCCTTTTCCCAAACTCATGCCTCCATATGCTGAAAGTCTATTGGAAACACCAAATTCTTTCAAAGTGGAAACCCCAAGTTTCCTTTCGAATTGGAAACCCCAAGTTTCCCTACGAAGTGGAAACCCCGAGTTTCCATAAACCAACCAAAGTGTACTACACCCAACTCTGTATGATCTGTTTCTTGAGTCAATATGGTTACTTCACCCAACTCCAAGGATGAAATTCACCCAACTCTATTGTAGTCTCTCGTTGTGATGTTGTTTCCTTCTTGTTGTTTGTTTCTGTTGTGTATTTCCATGCATGCTATAATTGACTGTTTCCCACTTAAATTCAAAAATTTTCCTAAGTGTTGAACTCATGTGATCTTTCTATCATGCCCATACTTCAACCAACTCTTTGATGTCTCTCCGCAATGTGGACCCCCACGTCTCAAACTGGTTAGGTATCTAATCCAACCATCGCACCCAATCTGTGAGCATGCATCCTCATGCTCAAACTTAGTATTTTCTATCCACATCTCTATCACTTTATCCAACTCAAAAGACTAAGGCAAGTTTCCATCCTTACATAACTACTTATTCCATTGACCGATATTGTTAAGGAGATCCTCCACAATGTCAGAGTGTGACACTTCAAACCTATTGGTGCAACTGTACTATGACTTCCTTCCACAATTATTTCCATCCACACAACATAATCATACCATGGAAAGGTTTCCCCTCACCTCCTTGCACTATGAACTCACCCCTGTTACACACCAAAATGTCACATTTTTGTTTCACACCCTAACTGTCGCAAGTGTCACAAAGTGACATATGCACCTCAGTAAGTGTCGCATGCACTATCGCAAGTGTCGTATGCACCTTCCCAAGTGTCAAATTCATTTTTTTAGGTGTTTCCACCCCTTGACACCATGAAAATAGTTGACCATGACCCCTAATCCATATTGGAGGAAGAAACCCATCATTTCAAGGTCAAAACACACATTTTTCTTGGAAAAATCTACCTTTTGGGGGGCATTTATGAAGGGTGGCGCCCCCCTGTCCATGCTAGGGGAGGGCCATGGTGCCCCCTTTTCCATTTTAGAGTAGATCCACTGTTAGAATTGTGCTTTATCTCTTACTCTAGGGGAGCACCATTCTTGTTGAGGGAAAAGGGGGATCCTCCACCTTATTCTATGGGCCAGCTCTCTCAAGATGGGGTTGGTTATGTTCGACCCTCGTGCTATGTATTCACCTTAGTATCTGATCCAAACCTCAAGGATACATATCCTCAACCATATCATTCATTTTCTCATGGTGGTTGTGTCTCTCAAGCCTATATATTGAAGGCATTTCCAAGGTGAAGGGGGAAGTAATCAATCATAGTATCATCATTTTGATATTGGTATATCTGTGCAAGGGGTTGGATGAGGAGAGCTAGGAGAGGTTTCTATAACATCAATCGTGGTCTACAAGTATTCTCTTTTTGTTTCTCATTGAATATACTTGGTCTATTTCCTTCATGCTTGTGTATTCTTGCATATGATTTTCTACTATTGTTTTAATCTTCGTAGATGAATTTGCTTTACCTAATCAAATAGAGTAGGAGATAGTTGTTTCTCTTTGCTTCCCATTGCAGGTATCAAGTTGCATCGGGGGGTTTGAAGATCAAGCTCATGGATTAGAAGCAGCGAGGACAAACTTCATAAAAAGGTACATCATGATCTTTCTCCCTCTCTCTTTTTGATTGGTTAAAATGAGTTTAAAGGGATGTTAGTGTCCACTTGTAGTGGTTTTGTCTTGGTATAGGGATCTATTAATCCAAGGTAGGTCTCATATGTCCGCAAATGAAATATTCCATAACAGAAATTGGCGACTCCACTAGGGAGGAATTTGACTAGTCTTTCCTTGGATCATCTAAATCCTTTTCATATCATTAGATCTTGTTTCCTAATTGATTCTGATCTATTTCCCCTTCCCTCTTATTCACTTAAGAGATCACAAAGCCATTAATTGAGTCTCTTCTGAGTCTGAGCCTTTGAATACCATTTTTTGGACTTTTTCAGAAAACTGGCCCTTCCCTGCAGTTCACACCAAGGTGCCACATACCTGATTGGAACTCCCCAAAGCCCTGCTAGAGGGTGCCATTAGTTAACTAGTGCTCCCCCAGAGCCTCCTATAGGGCACCATTCCCCTAACTGGTGCTCTGTCTCCTTGAGAACAGGGGTGCCAATCTCCCTTTTCAGGATTTTTGGCCTCTTTCTTCGTGCCTTTTCTCAGTCATATTTTGAGGATATTTTTCTCCAGAGACTCCCTGTTTGTCTTTGACTTTGTTTGTCTTGATAATTTGACAATTATCACTCATTTATATTTCCTCTTTGAGTTTGCAATATTCTCCTATTTGTGATTCCCTTGGGTTAACAAGATCCCTTGGTTCATCTTACCTTTGAGTTTGTATGATTTTCATCTTGCAAAGGTTTTAGATTGCTTGGTTGTTTAGGAATTTTCATTAACTAGGGTTTGCAAAGGTTGCTTGGTATTGAGCCTTTTTGTCTTCATTGAAACATCTCGCCTTTCTGGATTATTAGGACTCCCTTTTTTCCACAACCTAGTCTTGAACATTGTTTATTGTTGCTCATTGTTTGGGATTTTCATGAGTTCTTTTCTTCTTTCTCTTTTGCATCTTTGAGTTCTTGATTGAACAAGTTATCCCCTACTTGTTTTCTTTTAGTTATCATCATTTTCAGTGTGCTTGGTTTGAGTTATTTTTTCCTTGTACTTATTTGTGTCAAACATAGATGTCTTTCATTCCATTTGAAAGATAAGAAGCATAAAAGTTTGCATATATCCTTGCATAGATAATCAAACAAAGAAATTTTTGCATTCATTAGGAAAATTGTTTTGGTGTGTGTTTGAAAAAGAGCTAGTTTTCCATGTGCACTTCGATTTTCAAAAACATTTTCTTCGTAGTTTGGAATCATCTTGATCCCAGAAATTCAAAGTTGCATTATTTTGAGTGTTTTCTTGTGTTAAGAAGAATAGAACTCTTATCCTTCCCATACATATAATTCATCGAAAAGAACGAAATGCATCTCATTCTTTTGCATTCTATTGGAGTCGAGTCTCATACACATCATCAAGTTCATCTCCTTGAACCATTTGAGTTAAAATCTATTAAGATCAACCACATGCTAATAAAATCAACTAGAACATTTTTTGGTTTTAGCACACCAACAGTAGCACAAGAATAGGGTATTTGGACTAGGAAAAGTGAGTAAATTGTCCAAGAATACCAAATAGACTATAGAGCACTAAAGAGTGAAAAAATACAACTTTCATATAAGCATATCTGGTAACCCACTCTCACACAAGGGATAAACACGAGGTCACGTGCGGGAGAGTAGCAGTGATTACCCCTCCAAATATTAACAATTCGTAGTGGACAAATCATATATTGGGGTTTTTTCTCGAGAAACCATTGGTTTCAGTTGGTCTTAGTGCTTCGTGAACTACAAATCCATTTGGGTTCCTCTGGAGTCTATCGGTCCACTTGTATTTAGTTCTCTTTAAGAGCTTCAGACTTTGATATCCTGCCCATATGTTCAGTCCCGACTGTCGATTGTACTCGCATGGAGTCTAACTTCGAGTTGGTAACCTTATTGGCCTTTCCTAGGTACCTATGGAGGTGATTGTGTGGGGATTACAACGTTACGTGGGGAAGACGTAGTATCACACTCTTAGTACCCTTGGAGGGTGATCCCATGAAAGAGAGGGTTGATTTCACCGAGAAGGGTTGTTACATGGAGGTCGAGGTAACTTCTTCTCACTTCTTCACCGGCAACTTGATATCACATCTTCAAAATATCCTTGAGCATATTATTTCTTGGTTGATTTATTTTAGTTTTCATAGGAGTGTGTTTCTTTGACTTTCATAGTCAGCCTTAGGATCAGATATTTCACAGTATACAAGGTATGGAACCCGACATTCAAGGATTTCAACACAATCTTTCTTAGGAAGGAATGATCATCGATCACACTTCTGAAACCAAGAGTGTCACTCCTGGAAGTGGCCAACACATTGAAGAACTGGTCACAACCTTCGTACAAAGCCTTGCATCTTTCATGAATCCTTTTTTTACTAATCCATTTTTCCTACCACTCATTTATCCACCATCTACGAGATATGTTGATTATTATTCTCCTTGTCTATTACCACCCAATTCCTCCACTACATAATCTTTTGGCATGAACCCATCATCTTTTGGTTTTCCTAAAAGACTTGGGAACTCATATTTTCCCACAAATCATGTAGTTGTTACTGTTGGTGCTTCTACTTTACCAGAAACATCAATGACCTAGGTAACCCTGACACAACCACATGCACATACATCTCCTTTCGCACATGAGTAAGGTAATATTCCTGCTTCACTTTTTCCCCATATGCACACACCAAGTGCCTTAATTGGTCGTTCCATAGGTCATATGGCTAGCAGTAAATTCATTCACACAACCATGGTTAAACAAGTAACTCATCCTCCATCTCATACATCACATATTAGTACACCCTACATTGGAGGTCAATCTTCAATGGGAGGCCAACCTTCAGCTAGGGGGAAACCTTCAGTTGCGAGGTAACTTTTTAATGGGGGGAAACCTACGTGGTTTCAACATAAACAAGCATGGGGAAAATCCACTCCTCCAAGTCCTTCTATCCCTACCACCACTAGCTTGTATCCTAGACATCCATATCCAAAATTTTTGAATCTTTTGTGGGCTCAGCCTAATCCGGTGAGTGTTCCTCTGCAAGGAACTTTGTCCTATCAATCTGTAAACCCAATGATTCCAATGCAGCAATCCCTTCAACCAAAATACATGGGGGGGGCATGAGTTCAATCTCATTATGTAGGAGGTCCCTCACAGTACATGGGTGGAAAATCAAGACAACCACCTTACATGGGTGGACAACCCGGGAAACCACCATATATGGGAGGACCATCTAGTTTTGTCATCTCACAACAACTTGGATATAGTCCTACTGGTGTTCCCGCACAATATGTTTATCACCAGTATCCATAGGATAACCAACATCTTCTATTCTTGGCTACGTTAAATATACCATATTTAGCGAGTTTAACAAATGATCCCATTCAACATGCCCCATTTTGGCTCGCCATCCCTGCCAAATTACCATTTGACATCCTAAAATTTGATGGAAAACTTGGGGAATATCCTAATAATCATATTATGAATTTATGTTTATGGTGTTCTTCCAACTCTTTTATGGACGATTCCATCCATCTTAGGCTTTTTCAGAGAAAACTTACAGGTGCAACAACGAAATGGTATATCGAGCTCCCACATAACTCATTTGTCGACTTTAATGCTCTTTCCATGGTTTTCCTAACACATTTTCAGTTGCATATACAGTATGAGACCGGTATAGATCTTTTTACCTCACTCTAGAAATCTTCTTCCACCTAAATTTTTTATCATATTCATGAGTGGAGACGGTCGAGATGGTTGATTAAGGCTCCAATTCTGGACCAACTCCTCGAGGATTGGTTTACAAATTTTCTCTTACTTCCCATCGCTCACGATGTTTCTATGGGAAATTTTGTTACTAAAGAGAAGGATATCATCCATGCACAATATTTGGACTTGGTTTATTCATAGTTCGATAGACTTTACGATCTGATCCCTCCTGATTCTCATTTGTCGAACAATCCATCAATACTTTCTCCAGAACCTAGTTTTGTTTCAAACACCACAACTACTTTTGCTCCTGCTCAAACCTCTGAGGTGAATGTGGTCCAATATACTTCATCTAAGCAACCAGGAGGTAAGAAGAAAAGGAAGGGAAAATCCAAGAAATCTTCTAATGAGCATGATAATCCTAAGACTATTGATACTCAACTGACTAGGAAGGTTAAGTCTCCTCGCATGCTCTGTGAGGAAGACCACTACAAGAAATACTTACCTCATCATGAGGTTGTCACTAAATTTTTGAAGGATACCTCCCAACCAGTTCAACGATAACATTTGGTTGCGCAAAATCCTGCCCCTCCGCAAGGGGGAAACATAGGTCATTCCCACCATGGGGATGCTTCCACAAGCGCCTCTAAGGTGTACGTGTTTAAGGAAGTTAATGTAACAACTTGAGAAAATAATTATGACACTCATCCAAGTGATTAGACTAAATGAAAGGTTGTCGATAATCCCTCCACATCCACTCCTCCTCCTTCTTCCAATCCTATTGTTGGGCCTCAGAAATGTCACATTTATATCCTCTTTTTCCTTCACTATTCCTTACATTTCATCATCCCATTAACCTTCCATCATACCGTTTCCATAATGATACTTGGGTTTCTCCTTATTATTTTCCATTATATTCATTTTAGTATTATAAGTGAATTTATGATTAAATCTTAGAAAAATGACATATTTTCATTATATATCAAGGTTGGATGAGTTTGATGATGTGTGCAGGCATATGTGAAGATTTAAAAAAAATCAAATATTACCACCTAGCCTCAAATTCGAATTTCATCTTCAAGCTTTGAAGAGTTGAAGAATATTTGGGACAATCATTCAAAGGAGAAGATCGTGGAGATTTTGATAGGATATCTTATCCAAGATATGAGTGGAGGATTTGAAGGAATAAGTTGAGAGAATAGTGGATCTGTAATTATGACACTCTTCAAGACTTTCATGTATATAAGAGAGTTCTCTCTCTTCATGATGGATATAATTCATAAGGGGTGAGACATCATGTAATGGATAATTTCGGAAGTTGGAGTTAGAGATGAGATATTAGACTTAGATTAGCCTGAAGTCTTAGAAGGGGATTCTTAGCTTTGTTATTATTTCATGCTTTGTCATTTGACTCTTGTAATATAATTTGATATTGATATATTGTGTGAGCGCGCATATGTCTTTTGTCATTCAACTCTTCACATGTTGTATTGTTTTTCCCTTATACAATTTCATGCTTTCTTAGTTAGTCTTTCGATGCTTTCCTAGATTAATTTCATTTCAGAAATTTAGATTAGATTACTTCCACTTCAGTCCTGCATATATAGTGTGTGTGCTTCGTAAGCCTACGAACCTCGAATTAACAAATTAAATAGTTGGGCAAGTACTGCAATGGAATTAAATGACAATATTTTCGCCTAACACCTATTTAGATTGAGAAGCCAATTTTTTACGCAACGTTGTGCCCACCCAGAGCGTAATTAGAAAGAAGACATTTAATACAAATGCCCACGATGCCCAAAAACACAAAATTGTTGAATATTTGGCACAAGAGCCTTGTGCTATGTCATCCCTCGAAGTTCTACAGCACTGTCCAGGTCAATGTAGAACTTTGTTTTCAGCCATTGGATCCATGGATCCTGAGGAGTTGAATCTGATTCCATTTAATCTAGATTATTTTAAGGAGAGTCTCTCCCACCACTTAGCATTCAAAATTCAAGTTTTGGTTGGTGAAAAAAACATCCATCACATTGTTTTGGATGAGGGAGCGTCCACTTGTGTCATGTATTTTCCTTGTTTGAGAGCCCTTGGTTATCCTACACTTAGGAATTCCACTACCACCCTAAAAGCATTTGATGGATGTGGTTTCCAACCTCACAAACTCTTTCAATATTTCATTGCGACATTGAAGGGTAAAATTGTTTCGATCGATATCGAAGTGGT